>SNQJ01S0012805.1:25371-47661 GCA_010110895.2 Picea sitchensis
TTATAAGGTTTTTACATAGGAAAATGCAACTTCTTTTCTCAGGAAAAGTTCTTCTCCCTTCTCTCTTTAGGAACTCAGGTCACTGACCCCTCTGAAGGAAACATATAGGTTTACATCATTAACGATCATAGGGATGACGAAAATAATGTGTAACAACAGGAGTGAGGCAATAATCTTCTGCAGTTTTAGAATCAGTGTGAGCTTTAGTGGAAAACAATGTTGGTGTCTCAAATGCGGGCATAGGATAGGATAGACGGAGCTATCAACTGGTCCCCTTGGAAGAACATGATCAATTTCGTCTTGTAGGATATTGAACTATGGGATATATTTCAAGCTCCTGTGGTGATTCTTCTTGCACCTACTCCTTCACCATTGTTGGATGTAGATTTCAGGAAGAAAAAAACCAAGGCGAAGAGGATTATTTGTGATGCGGTGAGGGACCACATCATACCTCATTTGACTGGTAAAGACTATGCATTTGAGATATGGGCATCATTTTTCAAGATTTACCAGAGTCCCAACCAGAACTAGAAGATGGTTATGCAGGACAAGCTCATAAGCATTCAGATGCCCCATTATGAGACGGTCACATCATACCTAGGCAGATTTACACATATTCGAGACGAGTTGGTCGTAGTCGGGGAGATTGTGGATACTAACTTCTTGGTGAGGACAACTTTGAAAAACTTTTCCAAACATTAGGGTTCATTTGTATGAGGCATTGTAGCCCAAGAGGTCATGCCTACCTGGGAGAGACTTTGGGATGACTTTGTACAGGAGGAGTTGAGATGCAACTCGTGATCTTTAGGACAACAACGTATTTCATAGGGTGATGAAGATATTTCTTTGTGGACTAAGGGCAAGAAGAATACTGAAAAAGGTGTTAGACAGGGTCCCAAGGGAGGGGCCAAACCACAACAAAGTGGTGGTGGAAAGAGAGAGACATGAGCACAATGAAATGCTTTTCTTGTGGAGAGATGGGTCACTATGCAAGACAATGTCCCAAGAAGAAGAAGAAGAAGAAGAAGCAACAAGATGGTACTGCAACGACAATAGAGGAGGATGAGTTCATTGCTCAGTTTGTGAGGGAGTGTGCATTCATCAGTTGTTGTTCAGTTGATGCACCATCCAACATTAGGTGGGGAGACATAGTTGAGGGGGACCTATTGACTCAGAGTATTGATTTAGAGGGAGCGCAGACTCATTTTTCAAGGACACCATCCTCAAGGGTGGATGGTCCACCCGTGACAACTTCAGTTTCAGAGTTGTCGAGACAGAGGATTGGTGCAGGGGCTTCAAAGCATTAGAGATTGATGAGGAAGAGGATTAGGGAACCACGGAGGCTTGAGCCTCACTTGTCTATGGAGACGAGCATATCAGGTTCAGGTTCTGCTTTAGGTGGAAGTCACTTGGTGAGAGGCCAAGTTGAGGATCTTGGTGAGATTCCAAGATCCATATACTCTTGGTGAGATGTCAAGAGGGGGAGACTCTTGGTGAGATTCCAAGATATGTGACTCTTGGTGAGATGCCAAGAGTACTGACCATTGGTGAGATGTTAGGAGGTAGAAATCCTTGGTGAGAGACCAAGGTTGAGATCTTTGGTGTGATGTCAAGATCTAGGTGATCTTGGATAGGGGGAGATGCACTTCCATCTATAAATCATGCAGGTCAAGCAGATCTGTGTCAGAGACCACTTTTGATGATCAGGGTACAACCATACTCACCGAGCATTTTCCAGTAGGATACCATGTCCACTGCAAGGATGATATTGGGGGTGAATGGAACTTTCATCGGTAAGAGGGAGTGTTGAGATTTGGGTACCGTGGAAAGTGGTCCCCTTGTGTTTGTGAGTCTCTAAACACAAAGGGGGAGACTATTACCCTTATTGATTTACTTTATGTTCCAATTTCACTTTGACTTAGGAGTTTAAGTCAAAAGTGAAATATGTCACTTAAGTCATTAAAGTGACATTTAATTCACTTTGTGGGCGAGTTAAAGAACATGAGGCAAACTAAGGAAAGTGGGTTTTCTAAGTGAGATTTTTGGATTAAATCTCACCCGTTGATTAGACATGGCTAGATTGGGTCTAGGCCATTAGTCTCTTAGGGCTTGGACAAAGAGAGGCTAAAGGAGGGAAAAGGGTAATGAAGAGGTTTATTCTTCACTTGAGAGATTTGAGAGGAGAGGAGGAGAAGAAGAGCTCTTGGGCACATATCTTGAGGAGGAGAGGGCGCATGAGGACAAGGGTTTTGGAGGAGCCTTAGCTTATTACTAGTCTACCATGGATGATGGGATACATCTTGGAGGAGGGAAAATTCATCTAGAGGAGGGGCGCACAAGATTGTGAGGGACGCACTTTGGGAGAGAGGCACATCAATATTGAGAGGAGGGTGCACCTTGTGGAGGAGACTCTTTCACCATGCTTAGGCACACTCTAGAGGAGTAGAGGGATCTAAAGTGAAGGAGGGTGCACTACACTTTTTGATTTTTGCTAGAGGAAGGCCGAACTTGAGCATAGTGTGCACCTAGACTTGGAGGGAAGCACTCTTGAGAGGAGGGCGCAAGACCAAGGGAAAGGCAGGGGAAAGGAAAGGTTTAAAGTCACAAGTAAAGGTCAAAGGAAAATAAAGAGGTCAAGGAATCAGCTAAGGAATAAGGGCACATCAAGGCAAAGGGCGCCTAGCTTCAAGGGGCTAGCAGGAACATCTTCAAGGGACTCCAAAGTATCCAAGAAGGGTTTCTATTGTACTGGGTTCACTTGTATATGTTTTCCTTGTTGTACATTTTTCTTTGAGACCTTCTATATATATCTACTCCAAACTGGTTTTCCACATGGGGGTTTTTCTAGGGTCATGTTGACCAAAAACTTATGTGTCCATTTTCATGCATGCTTAGAAGTGTAGATCAACATTTAGAGTTGTAAAGATTGTGAAGAGTGTTATGTGTTTTGAGTATTATTGTATGTGCTAACCATTGGTATGAAAACAATTGTAAGGGCACCTCAAAGAGAACTTAACTAATGAAAATTATGGGCAAAAAGTTATTAAACTATTTGCTGTCCTAAAATGCAACAAAGGACAATTTTGGAGATTGAAACTTAGAGCTAAATTCTAGTCAAAGACAAATCAGATTTAGCAGCCTCATAGTACCTCAAATTTCTTCATAAAGGATATTTGATGGTCTTGCAAAGGAGAACCTAGGGAAGAGTGGTGCAGGGGTTGGTTACAACAACATGACACATGGAATATTAGTTTTAATCTTATCCTGGGTATATGCACCTACAATCAAGTAGAACACATGGAAGCAATAACTATTATATCACTTGCACAAAAGTGTGATGTGACAAAGATAGAGATCTTCAAGGACTTCATGCTAGTCCTTGGGTGGTTGTCATGCTCACTTCAAGTTAGCAATATTCATCATCAAGTGAGTGTGAGGAGAATTGGAGATATGGATTCCAATTTTGAGAATATATATTTCTCCCACATCTATAAGGAGGAGAAAATTGAAGCAAAATCACTAGCTAAGGAAATGGTTAAAATGGGATTTTGACAACCAAAAATATGAATCCATAAGGGAGATCAACAATTTAGCACCATTAGATCCATATTTTTTTTTCCAGATTCAATATGTTTACTCATGATGAAATACATATGTTTTTTATAGACAGGGACATGAATATTAACTATGTTTAAAGAACCAGTTCTTGGTTAGTTGTAAACTTTATGATTATGTTGATATTAAGCTCTTGGGATGTAGTGCTTGCTTATGCTCATTGGTCGTTAGAATCATATGTCTACTAGGATTTTACACCATCTAAGTGTACTCTTTTTAACTCCAATAAAACAAATAGAGTTTTTTTGAAATGAAATATATATATATATATATATCAATCGCAGTTGAAAGAAAAGATGTTCTAGTAAAATAACATTATTTAAAATTGAATATCCTCGAGCTGTATGGGAGGCAATGAGTTATCATCTCTTGTTTTTTTTTTACCTCTTTTTTTTCTTAGGCACAACCTTTTTAGTCCAAAAATGGTTTAACCTGCAAAATAGTTAACAAATACCTATCCGACTAACATCCAGGCTAACCTACACCTTTCTTAACACAAAATAAACAAAGATGCTAAACTAGATGTCAAATCAATATATATATATATATATATATATATATATATATATATATATATATATATATATATATATATATATACTCTATATATATATATATATATATATATTCTATTATAGTGGTTAACAAAACACACACATCTAATATATATATATATTCTATTATAGTGGTTAACAAAACACACACACACATCTAATAGATGAAGACACTATATAATAATGCACATATTTAAACAAATAGCTACTAATTATATTACAACAACAACAAGAGAATCCTCTATGAACACCAAACATTACATGGGAAATAACCCACATAATGGGAGGAAAACCCACCACCAAAGAAGGCTTAGCAACTTTATTCTCAATTGATGAAGCAAATCTGGGACCTATGAATACACATATAGTATTTTCTAATCCCATCCATGCCTTAGCTAACATATTTTATATCCTGAGTAGTTAACATCATCAACTTTTGATTAGTGCCCTCGAGGCAACTAGTTTGTTGTTATGGTCAAAATTAATTACTTGATCAAAAATTACAAAACATTTCCCAATAAACATGGAATCTATTATAAAATTGGGGTGTGGCCACAACCAATAATTGGTAGCCTCCTAGCTATGTTGGGCTTGATTGTTTGAAATTATATATTTCTAAACTCACGAGGCTTGGTTGGAGAAGCTAATATTTGTGCTCTTCTACTTGGCTACCAATACTTCTACCTACTTTGTTGTGTTGATTGATCACATCAATAATTGACATCTAATTATGTATTGTGGAAAGGTGGGAAATGAATGAATTCAACTCTTGATTTACCTTGCTCATCTTCCCTTATGCTTGTTTATTAAAAGAGAGATTCTCTTCCAAGGCTTGGATGAATTCATCACCTTACTCTTTTTCCAAAAATCAACTATCCCAAAGGCCCGAGGAAAAACCTTTTTCGAATTTCTTATTGCTAAATGAAAAATTATTCACCTTGATGGTATTCATTGCTCTATTCTTCAGCTAATAGGAGAATTCCCCTTTGTGGTTCCACACCAACAATTTCTTAAAATACCTTGGATGTATTCCTTCTACTTCAAGTGAATCCTTGCTCCACACTACTCAATAAATCCACCCTATTTTGCAAGTTCTTCCTTTTTCTCTCAACATCATTAACTAGGTATCTTTCAAGTTGAAGTATGTGTAGCTTTGAGTGGATCTCATCTAGGTTGTAATTAGTCTCTTCTAGTTAGGATTGATGTTTGATGGCTTCCTAGAAATACTCATTTTGATTGGCTTCAAATATCCATGCCACCTTGGCCATATTATATAGTTGAAATTATTATTCCTTCCATGTATCATATAGTTTGTGGGATATCACTTTGAATTCTTTCCACACTTCATCAGGTTTCCCTAACCGCTAACTGAGTGATTGTAGCCTTAGTCAGATATCCTTTTATCTAGAGCATTTCTACGTAATTTGTTCTTTTAGAAAGACTTTCTTGATGTCCCTTACTACTAAGGTGATCTAGCTTCCAATTCTTTAATTCACCTATGCTTCTCCTTGACTTCTTGCTAAAGTTGCGCAAGTGTGATCTCATTTTCTTCTAACTATTGAAGTGGCATTGGGATTATTTGGATAAAACATTCATGAATACCTTTGTAGTTACATAGTCCTTGGTTCCCATCAACAACCCTAGCCAACATTTTGTTGTTAGTACCACAACAATGGTTTTTGATGTTCTTCTTTTGAGATTAAATATAATTTATACATAATCTATGCCTCATGTTTTGATTATTATCCCTTATCATGCAACAAAGACTTCTATAAATAAATGTTTCTCTTATGGCTATTCATATGGACATGCTACCTCTACCTTCCTCTTGCCTAATACTTCAAGTTAAACATATCTCAGTTCAAAAATTTCTAAGAGTTCACTAAGTGGCTTAGAGTTAAACAACCTTATTCTAGAAGAAACTCGGGGGCTAGTAGAGGTGTTTCACTAGTAAGATTTTGTTTTCAACTGGTTCAACCCTATCATTTCATTCAATTCTTTGGTTTGTGTCATTTTATTCTTTTTCTTGCCTGACCTTTTTCCCCTCTTGGTGAAGCTAGTGCCCTCTCATAATTTTACAATTATTTGATGATCATTTTCTTTATATTATCATTCTCCTACTACTCCTTTGTAGTATTTGGAATGTGCTCATTGTTTGTTTGATCCATGCTTCCTATTGTTATTCCTTGGAAAATTTCAATGAGTATTTACATGTTCTAAGTTCAACCTCTTTGAGGTTGTCGCCTTCCTCGGAGTTGGAGATAACTTTCACCTTTGCTCTAGTTGTCGAGAGGCATCTGAGCCACTTTGTCCACCCTTGGTGACCTTTATATTTCCTCATGGTTCTTGTCTGTTGGGTCCTTCTACATCACCTAACCTTAGTTCAATAATATTCCTCACTTCTCTAGCTTCTTCCTATAGTGCTTATTGCTTTGTGGCTTCGATTGTTATTCATTATTCCTCAACACCTCTTTCCTTAGTTGCCTCTTTGATGGCCCATTTCACGACTATTATCCTTTGGCAGCTTGCTACTTAGATTCCTCATAAACTTTCTACCACTCTACTAAAACCCTCTTCTTTTCCTCCTTTTCACATTTTTTCCTTTCAACATATTGTTGCTCAGATTCCTCTTATAGTCTATGTCTCTCCTTCACAACTCTTTGTTTCTCTACTATTTTGGTTGCTTTCTTTTGTTCCTTAAAAGACTTTAACCTAGTTGTCTTAATGGATTTCTTTTCTCTAGCCACATCATCTTCAGTTCTCACCCTCTCTTAGTCCGGCCATAAATTATGAGTGTATGATTTATGATATTTTTCATACTTTCTTTCCCCCCCAAAGATGTCTAGCTCCTCTTGTTGTTTTGGTGTCAATAGTTGGTTTTTTATTTTGTGTATTTTTCCTTAGGGGATTCCATATTGTCATTAGTAATCCTTATTAATTTCTATATGAGGCCAAGTAATTGCTGCATAGTCATGGGTATGGGTGTGTGTCTCCCCATCCCCCTTATTAGATCATCCTTAACATTGTTGATTTGGGGATCCTATTGCAATGTATCATTGACTTAATTTTCCATCTCTTTAATTATGGGAATGCATTCTATAGGGACATCCTATGAGTATTTGATGATCATCATCTTATTGATTGAAAATATCTCATGTTTGTTTAAAAATTTAGTAATCCTATTTTTCTTACCAAGTATAGTATTCTAGGTGACTAGTTTGGTTTGAAAAAGTCATATATATATATATATATATATATATATATATATATATATATATATATATATATATTCAATTAAAAAAATACAATCTAATATTTAAACTTGTAAAATATGGTGAATATTACCAATCTCAACATATTTTATGAAAAAGTAGGCACATTTTAATAGAGAAAATGGCCAATTGGTGAATATATTTTTTGAAAAAAAGGCCAAAATATAGCTAATTGGTGAAAAATAGCCACTAAAATATACCATGTCATAATCCAAACTTTGAGTTCCATGATAGTCTAGATTACTCATTCTACTTGTTCGACTAGTAGTGAGGTCTGTTGCTACACTACAACAAAAATGTGTCATTAGCATCCTTTTAAGATTCCATTTTTCTTCCATTTACCTTTTTAGTGATTTTTTTTTGTAGTTTTTTTATGAAAAGTTTGTGCTCTTCAACAAGATGATGCTAAAGTCGACATTATTTCATGATTCAGTGCTAAACTCGACATTGATAACATCTAGTTTAGGGCTAGTTTTACCACCAAGTTTAGTGCCAAATCAAAATTTGAGTTTCCTGAGTAACTAAATAAAAGTAAGGGAAACAAGATCCTACAATTTATGACCTCAAATCACCAAAGCTAGACCCGCCTCTAAATGGGACCTACAAATCAATAACTCTATTTTTTCCACCCAAAAAGTACCAAAATAGATGAAATTATATAATGATCCATTTTGAATCATGTAGTATAACTACTACTTCCTTGATTATGTAGTGGTTAGATTTTCTTTCTACCCCACTCTCCCTGCATTGTCTGAATGACATGCATTGTTTTTTTACAGAAACTAATTTTTTTTATAATAAAAGGTGCGGTCCAGACCGCTAAGAAGTTGCAAAATCTTGCAAACTTCAAGCCAACTTGGGGTCCCGAGTATGCAACTATTACAGACTACTAACGACATTTTCAAATATTCAAATGAAATCTTCACAAAGAACAACCTTACTGAGTACACTCGGAAAAAGACTCTGAGAATAAACGTGAAGAGACATTGCATCTAAATTAACTTGTTGGGGAAGAGCTCATCTTTTTTCCTGACTTGCGGGCCTGAATTCGTGTTACCATTGGTTGTGGTGTTTCATGTAATTTCTTCTTCTTTCCGACTACCGTCCAAAATTTGTTTGCAGATGTTGGACCATTTGTACTGTCTATGTTACTTGGGATTTCTTGATCTGAATGTTCTTGATTTTCTTGATCCAAAACCTCATCAACATCAAACTAATCTAGCCGGCTTGACGGTGGCTGAGGGGATTGTTGTATCTGAATTCCCTTATTTGAATCCTGAAGGGAAGATGCCTCTTTCTCTGGCTTTTCAGTGGAGTAATGGCATGAGTCTTGAGATAACAAAGGAGGATTTTCATTGTCTTGTGGAGACTCTTTGCAAGATTTTGGAATTACTTGATGGTCGTCATTCGAACAAACCCACCAAGTGGATTTTCAGTGCTTTCTGAACTTTTTGTACCCTTTGGGACAATGGAAAGCAAGATGAAATGTTTCAAAACAAGATCTGTAGCACAAGGAGACTCTCTTAAAGTCAAGTTTTTGAGGCCAAGAGTAATTTTTACTAGTAAGAATAACTTCAGCTTGGAATCCTTTACTGAAATCCATTTCCACACAAATGCGGGCAAATGTAGAGGTGTTGTGCCTTGTATTTTCACGACTTGCAAATTGGAACTTTCCTAATGCCGAGCCAATGGCCTTGAGAGAGGGAAAACCCCATAAATGCAGGGGCAGATTAGGAAGCCTCACCCAAACCGGGGATGAGGAGAGAATGTCAGTAGCTGGATTGAAAGAAGGAGACCATGGTTTCATGAACAAACCAGAGTTTCCCCAAAACCATGACCTTGAGTTGAAGATCAAATCACGATCTTCCGGAAGGTCAGACTAGAAAATGAAGAAACCTTTTGCACAAGGGTGAATGAAATATTCTTGTTGCATGACAGGAATCCAGGTAGCAAAGATCCAACTGTTAAGATCGACTAACTTTGGTCGAAGGCCATTGAAGCGACAAACCAAACTCACAGATCTATAATATTCCTCCTCTTCTTCAACGTCTTGTCCCATGCGAATGACAAGGGATGGGGCTTCCTGCACCAAAAAAGACGAAGACAGGGGAGCAAAAACATCCTGAGCAATATCACAGAAAGAGGTACCCGAATGAAGAATAGGACCGGGCTTTAACTTGGAAATGGCAGAAACTTCCCCATGAATTAGGACACCAACAACAGAGCTGAAAGCCACCTCCACGGCCATTGGATGAACCTGGGGTGAGGCCACCAAGGCTGACATGCGGAGGTCACACGCGGACATGGTTAAACCCTAGCCGCTGCGAGTGAGCACCATAGTGGCTCCATAGCGATTAACGAATGACATGCATTGTTGCTTGTTATCTTATTTTTCATTTTGTCATTGTTGCTTGTTGACCTATGCCCACACATGGTTTATGTGTAGCTCTTCTTTACACTAACATAGGGGTGAATTAAGTCATTGTGTTGATTATGGACCTAGCTCAGTTGCATGGAAATTTCCTCCTTATGTCAAAGCATTTGATCCACTTTCCGTTGTCATTTGGGCAAGTCCTTATTACCACTCACATCTTTACATTTGATTATTATTTCCACCTTGTTTTCTCTTTTCCTCCTACTATTTCATGCCTCTCACCTTGGATATCATTGTGCGAAGTTTGCATCATATACTAGCTATGTCAAGCCCACCCTAGGATGACATGAAGTTACTCCATCTCATCCTAATGACGAATCACACGTGCTAAAGTTTTCCTTTGAGTGTTCTTTCCATGGTCTAAACATGTGATTTTGGCCACCAATTTGATGTTTAGTGCCATGATAGGACACCCTAACTTAGACTTTGGTCTCTTTGTCACTTGGTTGCATGTTTGGCCCTAATAGAGATCTTGGTCTCCTTGCTCATGTTGAATGGATTCCCAATGAATTAGAGAGGCCCATTCGAGATCCAGAATGTCCATAGTCCATTAGGGCACTTCTATCTAGATTTTTACTTGGCCAATTTTCCCTTTTTCTTGGATGGTTTGGGTGCATGATCTTAGCTACGACTCTCTCTATCTATATCACACTTATGACTTGTACTTCACTCATACTTACAGAAGAAAGGACCATTTTCTCTAGATTTTTTTTGTGGTTTGGTGCAAAATCTTGTAGTTTGATGGTCAACATCCATGGTTTGATCATTATGGAGAGATCGTCTCTTCCATGGTGAGTGCAATGGCTAGTCATGCCACTCAAGCATTCTCAAACCTATCTATGTTGCTCTCTTGCTCATTCTTAAGGTTCCTTTTGGTCTCTCTTTATCATACTCAAACTATATCAGATTGAAAGCTTTCTTAAGAATTAGTGATCTCCTCCCACCTTCCACCATCTTGGGCTTGCTTGGATCATTTATCATCAACAGTTCTTCATATGTTGAGTGGTATAATTGGTGTGTCCTCCTTATTGATTTAAATCTCTCTTTGTTGGATCGATCAATTAAATCTTGTGATGTTTATCTCCATCCCTTTTGCACTTTGTCAATCTTCATCCCCGACCATAAAGAAACCTTCAACCCAAGCCCATGAAAGAGGTAACTTTCTTCAATGAAGGCACTCTAGGTCACATATTTGCACTTCATAGTTAGATCTTTTGTATGTGTGACTTGCTTTTTGTTTTCTTGCTTTCATTTTTGGAAATAGAGTATCCTTTCTCGTATCCCCAATGGAAGAAGAAGATTTTGTCCCATCACCATGAAATGTCTTTTAGGGAATCCAATTCCCACCGATGAGAAGGGGCAGGATTTGGTCCGGATTTGGTCCTGTCGAGTGAATAGTGGAAGAAGTGGAAAATCCACAACGTTCATAGAACCACGTGACGAGATTTAAAAGTGGCATGATAGGGTAAATAGAAAGCTGAAAAGAAATGTAGATAAAAAAATGTGATTCCAAATCTAGATAAGCATGGGTTCTTATTTCACGCGCAGCCCAACCAAGATCGATAGGCGGGGAATCAAATCAAGATAAACTAAATAAGAGGAGAGCTTTTAATATATTGTGCCCTTCAATTCTCTTTATGGATGATAAGCCAAATTCCTTTTGCATAAGGGGAAAATATTCGCGAGCGCCCCTTTTACAAAGATTTATCCTTCTTAACCGTCCCCATGACAAGATCTTTCAACGGCCCGATGAATGGACGCGTCGGAGGATTGTGCAAACCGGAAAGGCTCGGAGAATCCGCTGCGCGGGGCGGGTAGGAGAAACCTAAGATGTCTAAAACCCTAGGGCTGAGGGATTGCGGAGTCAAACAGGCCGTTACAACTTACGATAAATCCAAAAGGTTTTCCGTTGTGGTCGGCGGCCGGCCCACTAGGCGTCGCCATCGCAGAAGCAGCAGCAGGTTGAAAAGCGGCAGCGGCAGAGAGGACCGTCACCGTCGTTGGGAGTTTCTCGGCAGCAGAGGAGGAGGTGGAGGTGGAGGGGGGAGCAACGTGTGGTCCCGTGGGAGGTGCCGGACACTGATGCGCTGGCTGTCTAGCGCCAGCACCGCCGGCAAAAGTCTCGTTCTCGGGAGGCCGAACGCGTCTCCATTATAAATGAGTTGCAGCCGCTTTCAACCATAACCGTCTCAAATTATTCGCTTTGCCTTGGAAGTCGCATTGTCTTTCTTCGTTGAGAAGAATCCACGGATGTTCAAAATCTCGGCCGCTATTGTCGTGTTTTACTTCTTCGCTTGGGAAGAGGACTCTTCGGCTTTCGCTACCTGGTAAGCTTCTCGTGATTTTCAACGTTATACGTCGTGCATGTTTGTTCCGTTCTTGGTTTCTTCCGCGTCTTGTTGTTTGGACGCTTTTGAGAACGGCTCGGCGGTTAAAGCATGATCTGAGGTTGTTGGAATGGCTTTTGCATCGTTATTGGCGCCTTTTTGTTTCTGGCTTCTTTAACCGGAAATTTCTGTTATTTAAAGCATTCTTAAATATCGATGTATGCAAGGCAAATATCTGAAAATTTCTAGCATTTTCGCTTTAATTTCTATGCTGAAAGGACATATCAAAGGCTATTCTTTGGCGCTTTCTTGTTTTGGCCTCTTAAACCGAAAATTTCTCTTAGCAGAGTCTATTCTTTGGAGCTTTCTTGTTTTGGCTTCTTAAACAGGAAAATTCTGTTATTTAAGGCATTTTAAAATTTTGACGCATTCAATTCCATGTTTTGGCAAATTTTTGTAAATTTTTAGCATTTTTGCGGTAATTTCTATGCTATTCTTTCTATAATAGATTACGATAAGTTTTATGGCATTTTTCGTGCCGCATTTATTTCAACCGCGATTTGATTATTTTTTCTTCAGTCTTGGTTGGTTACAAAGCATGGAACATATACTGGAAAAATTAAATTGCATAATTTCTGAAATGTGCATGAAAATTTCTGTTGGTTTTTGGTCTCGCAAAGCAGGCTATTGTGGAACGTACATGAATTTTGAAGGGAAAGAAAAGCTCCAGTAGAAGTTATTTTTTTCGAAACTGCAATCTGAAAGACTTTAAATATAACTTCAGAGATCAGAGGTTATTTTCTTCAAAATGGTAAAATTAAAGGCTGTAATACTAAATATAACATCAGATATCATTTTGACGTTTTTAATGCGTCAGGGATTTATTTTGACGATTTAATGCGTCGAAATTGTCAAATTTGACGATTTAATATTGTCAAAAGGAAACTTCGTTTAAGTGTCGCCAGCGTTTATTTTGTTGACTTCTGTTGTGGCGTGTGCTTTGTGGTTACTTTTGGAGTAACCAAGACGTTCTCGTAGAACGTTCCTCTTATCTGTCGTTCTTGACGGAACATAATTTCTTGAGTGAACGCTTTTCTTTGTCCTTTTCTTCTTTATCTCTCCTTCAAAATCTTTGTGATGTTGCTGGTTGGAGGTTTCTGCGTTTTGGAATTTCTTTTGTTTCCTCCTATTCCGCAATCAACTATTTTTTGTAACCACGGAGAGTTTCAATTCTATTGTTTTGTGGACATCGAAGCTCCCTTTCATACGACCGTGGTTCAGGCCGGTGGACCGTCAATGAATTTGGTGTCTATTTAATTGATTAGTTATTGTAGACCTCGGATTTGCATGTTTAACGCTCCTTTGGTTCAGGCCTAGGCTTATTTCGTCTGACATGTGCCCTGTCTGCCACAGTGCCTGGTTTGCAGTATAATTTGTATTATACATTGTGTCATACTGTGTTTCAGGTATAATTCTGGCCTTTTCAGAAAGCCATTTCCAGCATTTCTTGTTATTCTCTAATATTTCTTTTCTATGTTGCGCCAATGTTTCAATTATGTGCGTTCATAGCTCTCAGCTTTCTGTATTTCAAGTATTTTTTTCGCGGAAATTCTCTGTAAGCGATTCTTGGTCTGACGCTCTGCGTGGTGAAGATGTATGCTGGGTCAGTGATTTATGTTACTGCGCATGGACGCACAACAACTGGCGTAATATTTGTAAAATAATAGAAAATCCATAGATTTATAACTTTGCCCCCTGCTACTCTGTACATTAATGCCGCATTATGTAACGCTTATGATAACGCGTAAGTTCGTTAGGATTTGGATTTTAAGGGTTGCAAAATGGCTTGTGTGCGGCTGTTCTGCTCTTTTGATATCCAGAACTGGTAAAGCTACAAACATAGAAAACCCCTGTAACAAGTAGTTTATTTTGGCAAATACCAATTAACCATTTATCGTTTCCGCACACTTTTCAAGTCAGAAATTATATATGCTTTTCAGACAAGATGCTTCCTATTCTCACTGTGTGGCAAAAGCGCCCTTCCCCAGTCTCGGTCCCATTCTCAGAGTATTACAATGGAAAATATCAGTCTCACAACACTCTGGAGAGATTTCTTAGGCTGAGAAGCTGTGCATGAAATGAACAACTTGCACCTTGCATATGGGGGTTTTAAAACTTGGATGGATCATGAAACACACCTACATTACCAACTAACCAAGACCCGTTGACCCTGTTAGTTATTATGCCAACTACAGAAACTGTCTTATCTAGTATAAACCTTCCCACATTTACTTCTGCTGCAAATGAAATTTTTATTTGAATTTGGTTATGCTAGTAATGCTTCGGCTCTGATTTAGATTTTTGCAGATAAAACGACTGCAAAAGGCATAGTAAGTGTAACACAATATTATAGATTCTGGACAATATTCCCATAATGCAAGTAATGTCCTGTTTGCTTTCATTAACTTAAAAGCAAAAACATATGGGATCATAACTATTAGTTTGGTATGTCTGAGTGAGAATACTGTTATATTGGTCCTAGTCCTATAAGGCAATTAGTTTTAACCCCCACTAATCATCATGGAGTCATTATAGAGCCATACTTCCATGCTAGTGAATGCTTGTTTTGAAAGCAAAGCCTTGCTGGCCTCAATCCTCTATGACTAGGTTTTAATATGCTCCAAGTTTGTTTGCACTCCAGATACATATTGTACATTTAATGTCTCATCAAAAACTTTGCTAGGGCATGGGTATTTTGAATCTTAAGTATAGAATATTGTTTACAAGTCAGGGGTAAACGATAGACTTGAAGCCATGATATTCCACTGGTATTAAACCATTCAAAACTTTTTCCATATATGGCATTTTAAGTGTTTTACATTGTTATATGTCCTACTGCAATAAATCTTTGCCATAGCCATTATGAACTACTGTTTTGAAGCATGAGAAATTTCTTTGAAATGCTGATATTAAGTTTTCTTTCCTCTTTTTTTAGGACAATGATTAATGTTCTGTATTAAAGCATAGCCTGAGAAAATGAATTTTCGATGTCATTCTTATATGTCAGTAATTGATATGTTAACAGTGAACACTGATTCACCTTTCTCTAGACTCTGATTGTTTTGTCTGTTTTTGCTTCAGCACTAAACCGCCCCAGCTTGCTGATTTACATTTGTTTAATTTCATTCAAGATAGCTATTAACTGTTTGTAAATTCCTTGATTATATTTGTGTTGTTATGTATATGATTTAGATGCTCCACATTTATTTTGTCTTTTGTTTAAATCTCTCACATTCTCATCGCCCTAGGTGCTTGTAGATAGTTTGACTTTTCCCCTCCTCCACCTTTACACAGGAGAAAGTGTTTCCTTGCCTATATCTGTAACTTCATGGTATCTATTTTTAAAATTCAAGTTGTTGAATCTTCCTCTTGTTAGAATTCAATTGTGTGAGCTGTTCTAGATTTTTATGTAGAGTTTGCAACAGTAGTCTTTGTTTAGTATCAGACTTTGTACTCTTTGATGATGGCATTACTATTGCCTTTTCTAATATGCTTTTGATTTTCTTTTTCAGGTAATTTAAGTATGGTCTGTCCTGTATATTTTTAATTGACAACACCAAGGATAAGAAGACATTCTAGAGGTATTCTTTTGTACATTACAAAGGTCAATAATTATTTATGCTGGAGAAATTAGTTTCCAAGTAGCTTGGTGGAAAATCTCTCAATTCTATAAGATCTGCACGGGAAGTTTTGGATTATCTGTGTGCAATAGAGTTCAAGGGTGATTCCCTTGGGGCATGGCATTGGGTTCTAAGCGCACTGTGGTACTGGCAGATTCTCCATCCTTGGCAAAACCGGGGTTAAGCTTATCTTCTTTCTCCCCTGTTCTTCCCAGTACACCTGCAGTCTCATTTTCAGCATCAACATTGTCACATTCTCCAAGTTCTACATCAATTTATCTGAGAAAATTATTTCCAAACAATATTGATAATGAAAACTGGGTTGATGCTATGAAAGCTTCAAAAGCTAGGGAAGATATCACATTGGCTAGTCGATTCAACCATGCAGAACCTGGTCTGGACATGGCAGATGCAGCTTATGATTCATGGATGGTAAAATTAGTAATTTTATTATCAATTCATAAAGAGTTTTACATATTTTAAGGATTTATGGCCTTGAATTTTGCAGATTTCCCTATTACAAAATTTATTGCCGCATGTTTAAATTTATAAACCTCATGCTATAATGCAGGTGGATCATCCTTCAGCTTTGAGTATGTTTGAGCAGATGATGAGTACAGCAAAAGGAAAGCATATTGCAGTCTTTCTAGATTATGATGGGACACTTTCTCCTATTGTAGAGGATCCTGAGCGGGCATATATGTCTGACACGGTAGCTATGGCTAGCTTAATCAATATCTTTTAAATAATTTTTCTCCCACTCAATGATAGTGATATTTTTATCTGTGTATAATTTCCCAAAATGCAATTCTTGCTATTTCCAGATGCGTTCCACAGTGCAGGAAGTTGCAAGATATTTTCCAACTGCAATAATTAGTGGGCGATGTAGAGATAAGGTACATTCTTGTTTAACACGAGTACATTAGTCAATGCAGTTACCTGCTGCACGAGTATTCTTCAAGTTTCAGAATGAAATTCACCAAAGTTTTCAAATCGTGTAGGCCCTAGGGATTATTGAACTGAAGCTAGGCTTTACAATCTGATACCTTTTTTTGTACTGACAACAGATATTGATGGTTGCAAGAAGTCCAGGGTAGGTGACTAAAGTGATTGTGTATTTCTAATTTTGTCTTTCAGGTATATGATTTTGTACAAGTAGCAGATATATATTATGCTGGAAGCCATGGGATGGATATTATGGCACCGGCCAGAGCTTTCAATGGTTCAAAGAAAGGTTATAAAAAAACTAGAGATAAAAAGGTTAGTATATGGCAGGGATGATTCTTGCTAATCGAAATATCAGATAAAAAGTTGCTTTGACCTTGATCTTTATGAAGTTTGTAGTAAGAGCTTTAGGAAATGCATGCACTAGGGAAGAGCACGCCTTTTTTCTTGTAAAAAATATTTTGTTGTATTATTGTTTATTGTTGCATTGGATTTATACTGCAGGGTAATGAAGTTGTTCTCTTCCAGCCTGCCAAGGAGTTTTTGCCCATGATAGATGAGGTATAATCATGCCTACTGCTAGTTGACTGCCTAAGTTTTCTTGAGAGAAGTGTTAATAACCTAATCAAATAATCTTAGTTCCAAGTATTAGAAATTTCAAATTGCTGCTTTGCATATGCAAACTGCCTTCTTTTATTGTGGATTCATTTTACGTTTAGTGAGGGAACTATTTATCTTTTGACATTGACGATATGTTATGCAGGTATTTAAGTTATTGAAAGAGAAACTAAAGAGAATACCGGGTGCAATGGTGGAAAATAACAAATTTTGTGCTTCAGTGCATTTCCGCTGTGTAGAGGATAAGGTATATTTGTGCTTTGTTTCTAACCATTTTATAATGTCTAGTATTTAGTGTCTGTCATGCATCATTTTTGTTTAGAAACTATTTTATTCATTTGAAGGCCATTTTATCATCGCATTCTTTAAATTCACCATCTAGTTATTTATGTTTTGTGATGCTTTAGAGCTCAATGATTAAGTTGTTCGTTTACTTTTTGAGCATTGCCTTTCTGTTTCATCCTTTTCAAGTTTAACTATTAAAACTGTTGCAACTTCACAATAACTCTGTGAGCATTTTTTAACATGTGAGTGGCATGCCTGTCCTTTTAATCCCCATCAACAATAATACCTATGATTGTGAGGTTACAGTGGGAGGATAGTGGGCATTGCCTTTTGCTTTTGGAAAAATAACGTTTCAAATTAGCTTGCTCCATGCTGTTCTATTTTGTTGCTACCTGAAATCGAAATGCAATAAATTTCAAAACAATAAGTAACTTGAATGCCCATGGTCCTTTCTCTCATGTACACTACACATGCACACTTGCCTAACCCAGAGGGAAATTTTATAGTACAAAGGAGTTCGCATTGTCTCTGTAGTTCTTTACTGTTGCAAGTATGGTCCAACTACATAGGTTAATTTTATTAGAGACTTTAAGGCATATTCTGAAGCCTTGTCCCATACTACTCTCCTCTTTTTCCTTAGGCCTCAGTTGCAGTGTCCTGTGATGTAAAGTTTTTGTAAATGATTAATCTATAATGAAACCTCAATGCATGGTTAATATTATTTATGGTCGTAAGCTGTTTTCTTTGAAACAGAACTTAGCTCTACTTGCAGAAAAAGTAAAGAGCGTGCTCAAGGACTATCCTCTTTTACATATAACTGTCGGGAAAAAGGTTTGTAAATGCATTTGATATCATAAATTTTCTTTCTATTGGAAATTCTGAAGCCCAATAATATGCAGAGTTTGTCATAAGAAATAAAATGAGAAATCTTATACATTATGTTGTGCAGGTTTTAGAGATTCGTCCATCAATTGAATGGCACAAAGGAAACGCCCTTGAATTCTTACTAGACTCATTAGGTGAGCGTTCTCATTTCCATGAAAAATATGGGAAGGCATTTGCCCTGCTTGTCCTTGGTTGCATGCTAAATTAAGGAGTTCCTCTGACTGCCAAATAATTCTTTACAGGGTTAGCAAATTCAAAAGATGTAATGCCTTTGTATATTGGAGATGACCAGACAGACGAAGACGCTTTCCAGGTGAGTGCAATTAAAAGGTTCTAGACCCATTTTCAGTTGACTTAGGCCGTTTTATATAAAGTCAGTGCAGTTTAGATTTATTTTTACTTTTAATAATGGGAACATTTGCAGTTCTGAAGAGCCTATAATTAAAATGTCAGGTTCTCAAGGCCATGGGACAAGGGTATTCCATTCTCGTCTCGTCTGTGGCCAAAGAGACTCTTGCATCTTATTCCCTACGAGACCCATCCGAGGTATGCATTTGATTGAAGAAATCAGTATATTATTTTCTTTTGTGAAGAGAATTCATTTCAATTTACAACCTATCGGTCCACTTGGTGAACTCTGTATAGGTTATGGCTTTCTTGCATCATCTGGTTGAATGGAAGAAGAACACTTTCAACAGTCGATAACAAGGTTCCAGAAGCTCTCATATTTAATCACGCGAGGTTCTGGAATGGATAGTTGTATAAACAGCCAATACTGGCATTTGGGTGGGTTAAAATATATTTATACATATGTTGTTGAGACCTACCAGGAATTAAAAATACCCCACAGAAAATATATTTGAGAAAATACTCTGCGCCCAAGGAATGGAGAAATTCTCCAATGACATAGGCGTAGTTAACGCGATTTATTTCGCCGATTGGTATTCTGAATGTAATAAAATGCACAAGCTGCATCAGCGCTATGTAATAGAGAGCATTGGTTCCGTCTACTAACTACTTCTCAGAAACCTGCAATTTTTTCCAATTATTTGTCCTAAGATTCTTTTACAATATTCCAGTACCTTCCATGTTCTTTGTCTGTTAAAACTACGGTGGGAAGTGAATCGAATCTTAAGCGTTCACGCTCCCTCCTGTAGATATCAAAATAATATGCAGATGGTGAGGGATGGGTAAACCATTCAACCCCAAAATATGTAAAATTTGAAAAAACATCAACAAAATATAAAGTTATAACCATTCGTGGTTGTTAAAGCTTCAGTGAAATTCGATCATTGAATGGCATGACTAAGTTTACAGTTATGGAACCTGGTTTCGGAGAATTTTGGAAGTTATGGAACCTGGTTTCGGGGAACGTTTTTCCATAAGTGATGTCACGATTAATGCAATAAGTGATACAATGATTAAAACCGAAGAATAATTAATAAAAATGCATTTATGGTTGTACGTGGATTCTAACAAAATATAATCTTGGTAGATCTATCTTTTCCTACCACATACAGGGTAAGTATTGGTTGGTATCAATGTTCTTTATTTGTCTATATTCATTTACGTGTTCCTAACATCAGAATCACTTTCCTATATTGACACGTTTCCAAGTCTAGAAGGTATCATGTTTCCTGAAAGATACTGAGGGACTTTCGTAAGTTTCCATGAAAAGACTTGGGAGTTTTGTCGAAGTCATGGAATCTAATGTTTATTTTTTATTTTTGTTTTGAATACTTCAAATTTGACTTAGTTATGGAATCTCTTTATGATATCTTTTCGTTTGGATTTTGTTTATTTGTGGGAAAGGGAGCGGGGAGAAATGTGTGTATATATATGTTAAAATATGGAATCTTTTTATGATATCTTTTCATTCGGATTTTGTTTACTTGTGGGAAAGGAAGCGGCGATATATATAATATATATGAAAAAGGGAAACATGGTGAAAAATGTTTTTTATATTATAGAATACTTTATGGAAAAGGAAGAATTATTAATTTATGGAAAAGGAAGAATTATTAATAAGGATTTATTTATTTTTATTTTATTATGGGTTTCTAGGTTATGTCCTATCAAAGTTTGTGGTTTTGACTTTTGTAAAGAAGGCAAGTAGAAGGCATAATGATTTTTATATTTAACATTAATAGTTAAGATTTTATCAATTGATCAACTCTTTTAAAGAAGTATCTTGCAACAATTTTTTCAATTTTTGTTTACATTGGCACCTCAAATATCAGCTCATAAGGAGATTTTACTTGTTGATCTATAGATTCAACATTTTAAGTAATAACAACAGTTTGTTCGCTTGTCAGCTTGCTAAGGATATAGTAGATCTGCGTCACTCATATGATCACAACTCTAATGAATACATATTCCAACCCTTGTAGACATTCAACATCAATAATAATATAAATGGGTTTTCCATGATCAAGACGGGGTTGAGAAATCAGCCCACTTCTTCCTATGTAAAGAGTACAATGACTAATAATAAGATGACTAATACATACAATACCAATTATGGTATAGAAGAACTCATGGACTTTTCTTTAGTTTGTTTTGAGGAATATAGGGACAAAGCACAATGTAAACATACCATGTATTTTTGAAAGTTTCACTTGATTCTTAATAAAATAGCAGTGAGATTGCTTTTTTTGTGTGAAAAAAAATACGATACCAATTATGGTAACATTTTTTCATGTCAATGATCAAGACTATTTATTGACCCCCAACTTGGAATGCAATTCAGACCTAGAGCTATCCAAGGGGGCAAAGATGCTTGTGATGAAGGAGGAGAAAATGATGGATTGGAAATGAGCTAAATGTTGATCACATTATGAGGTCCCCTTCACAATGACAATCACAAGGCGAGAAGAAGGCCATGATACCATAAACATAGTGAAAATATTCCTCACAAACAAAAGCTAGCGATAATACAAGCATACATGAGCATGATGAGTCTCCTCCACCACCTCCAAGGAACCAAATCATACAACAAGGGTCATTGCATAAAGAACCACCAATATGTAATGTTCCTGACTTGGCTAGTCTAGGAAACGTTGCTAATGTGTGTGTAGGACCAAAGGTTTACAGCATATAAATGATCATACAGATAATAAACACGACAAAGGACTGCAAAGTTTGTATTATGATATCTTTGTGGATTACAAAATGGCCGAATGCGACTATAAATAAACTGACAATACTCGACTAGATCAACAGACAAAGGATCTTAGCCGGAATACAAATAAGCAACTGCGGCTGAATAAAATAACAACGCTCGGCTAGATCAAAAGACAAAAGGATCTTAGCTGGAATACAAATAAGCAACTAAAAGATAATACCCGGAATATGGGAGCACTGCGGAATCAATGAATAATGATGGAAGACCTGGGTGATCTTCCCGGTGACTAGGGTGTGTCTTTCAACACCAAAATCAACCAACTGGTGTCTTCCTCCTGGAATACACTGAACTATCTCTCCTGAGGTGCGCCTCTTCTCTTCAATGACAAGTCATAATCTGCATAATATAAATTAGGTCGCTGACCCTTCTCTTATAGCTTTTCTAAACCCTAATTCACTGCTGAAACCCTAATTTGTTGTTGACCTTTTCCCTCCAAGTGACTTTTACTTTATTTTATTATTCCTTGATTAAATCACTTAATTAATTAATTA
>SNQJ01S0012805.1:58766-71073 GCA_010110895.2 Picea sitchensis
CTTATAATTTTGTTTATGTTGAATTACACTCTGCCAAGACATGATATGGTTTTGAATTCCTGGTTTCCCTCCATTGGAAGGCCTGCGTTTTTCCTAGTTTTTGACTGTCTGGTTTCCTAGTACGGGTAGGCCTAGACTTTCTGGTTTCTCTTGATTGTACTTTAATATAGATAAGAAGAAATAAAAAAATATAAAATTTAATAGTAATGAAATAAAATATAATAATTAAGCACATATTAATGTTAACTATTAATATCCCTGAATCAAGTGCTAGCTGGTCATGCTCACAATCAAGCAGAAAGTAATGTGGATGACGGAGGGGGATACATTTTTGGCGGGGAGCCTTTCCCTCTCACGTCACCCAAACAAGATCCTAAGAGGGATGGAATTTGATGGGCAAATTGCTCGTCAAATATGGTCAAAATTTTCCTGCAACCGTCAACTATCTTGCTTAAAACTGATAGAACGGGCAGTGTAATAGTCTAAACCATCAAATTTGACGGGCTTTTTCAGTTTGAAATTCCAACCCTGGCTCCGAGTACTTGTTTTATTTCCCACCTTGAGTCAAATATGCATAGTGCAAGGGAAGATGACGAGTATAGGCAGGACGAAGCTTAGTCGGTTTCATGCTGTCGTTTCTATTCATGAATTTTAGTGCCCTTTGTTTCTTTTTCCTTAAGGCTCATCTTGCCATGAAGTTCATAAGGATTTTTAGCTGGGCTCGAACGTCATCTCATGACCATTGCAATCTTTGGACAATTTTGAGCTCTAGCACTAAGCCTATTTTGGTTTCCACCTATAAGTGGCTCTCCACTCCTCAGGTCGTTTCCATGGCTCATTGTGGGGGTCATAGTCATTTTCCTTAAGTGCACAAGAAGCAGACAGCCCTGGCAACATAAGAAACAATGAAACACTACGGGGATTTGATCTCTCCTGAGATGAAAGTGCCAATGCAAGCTTTGGAGGAATACATTAAGTTAAGGTAGTCGGGGCATATCAGGAGGATGACGATGTGGATAAGAAGATTGGAGAGATTATTCATGATCTTGGTTGTTCTAGGAATTGAGACACCAAATTCTATAAGACACTAGAGCTTTACTAGCATACCAAAACCATGGTAGCTTAGGGAATGCTCCCCAAACACTAGGAGTATAGGGAGACCATGCAACGTTTGGAATCTTTGGAAGAATAGAACAAACTGCTCCTCACAATGGTTTCCTAGTTAGTAAAGCGAATTGGTGGTTTTGTGCAGTTGGGGTGTTAGGGACCTAACCCCTCACATAGGTATAACAATGTATTCCAATGTAATAAAGGTCAATATTAATAAGGCCTTGCAATAAAGTAGAATAAGTCGAATGTAAGAAGACCTAATAAAAGCTTCCTCTTCTAGAAGGATCTTCCTCTAGATGGTTCTATTGATAGACATATTTAGTATAAATAGGAGTCGAGGGTATGAGAACCCTAGCTTGGATATTATTGTAATAGAGCTCTGCTCGATTGGAGGTTTCCCCCTCGAAGAGGACCGTGAACATTGCTCCTAGAATCAAAGTGCTCTTTCGGGTGTTATTTTGATATCATTTCCTTGTTATTGTGGTGATTGTTCTGGCTATATTGTTGTTTATCTGCCATTTCTAGCATTTTATCTCTGTTTTGCATACTTTTTATATCTGGCATATTACATGGGGAACGCTAGTGGTTTGTCTTTTGGGGTACAAAATCCCCCCTAAGGTCGCTTCCTTTCACGCTGGTGCTTCTTATTTGGTTCCTCAGGTGCCTCCAACTAACGACTAAGCTCATTTTTGTTTATATATGCTAACACATGATTGGTTTTGTTCTAGCTCAGCTGATTAGATCACTCCAACTTGTTTTTCTAAAGACTATGTCTTTTAATTCTCTAGACTTTTTGCTACTATTTTAGGTTATAGTTTATTATTGCCTCTGTTTGAAAGCTAACCTAGTTTTCCCTTCTAAGGAAATATGGTAGACATATAACTTTTAAAGATATAAAGATTGGTTAGATGAATAAAATGATACCCAAGCATCAATAACGACATGATTATTTGTACATTTTGTTAATGTATAAATAAAAAAATAGGTTATTTAAAAAAATATTAATAGTACATTTTACTAATTAATAATAATAGTTAAAAGTAATATAAAAATTAAGAAAAAAACATAAAATAAAAAAAGCTTAATTAAAATAAATAGATAAAATAAAACCAAAGAATGACTATCCTAATGATACAAGAAAACAAAACCATAACTAGAAAACAATAACAAAACTATATTACTATAATATTAATATTAATAATAGTAAACTAAAAATAATTGAAACTCAAACTCGGAATTAGAAGAAAAATAAAAGAAAATGAAAATGAAAACCAAAGTACAAAACTTGAAAAAAAGAAGAAGGAAAAAACTAAATAAAAATAATAAAAACCTAAACTAACACAATAATAAAATATTAAGAAATAAATCACATTATATTATTATAATACATATTACTAAGAAATAAATCACATTATATTATTATAATACATATTACTATAATTGTGATATAGATTCAAATCTAGAAAGAACAAACTTGTCAGATTTACTTAGTTCTCCTATGGTGGATAAGAGGGAGTCAATTCTTATTGATCTCCAAACCCCTGTATCTATTAAGGTTGTTGGGGTGTTTGATAATCTCTATTACTTGTTTGACTTGACACTTAAACTAATGATCTATTTTAGCTATGATTTTGGTGTCTTCTAAGAACATCTATTACTTGGTAATTAGAGCATAATTTGCAAGTACCGAGGTGCAGGTGTGTTCATTCTCGATATCAACACCACGCTCCTTAATCTTTACCTAAAAAAAACACCCAATTTCTCCAATGTAACATTTTCCATAGGAGCACACAACCTTATAGACCCCTTTGCACCGACGTTGGTCAAGAGTGTCTTTCATGTATTTCATTTTCTGCTTGATGGCTTCCATTGGTTTTAAAGAGGCCTTGATTTCCTTCCTTCTCAATACCTTGTAAATCCTGTCGGTGATCCCTTGAATGTAAGGTAAGTAAGCTATCTTGTCGAAGTTATGGTTGTTTATGGATTGAGGCTCACCTCCTATCCTTTCCATGGATCTTCCCATTTCATTCCTAATGTCCTTATTTCTATATCCTATGCTCCTGAACACCTTGATCAAGTGATCTTTTTCATGCTCGAGGTGTTCCTTATTAGAGATTCTAATAGCCCTAGTGGCTAGGGTGATAAGAACACCAATATTTTGAGTGGGGTCAAAATTTGACAAAACTTCCGATGATAAGGATAAATTCAATCACATCATCACAAATTATGACATAATATTAAAATTTTAATCTTGTTTTTGGGCACCTCGATGAATGTTGGACTTCCAACGCACATCTATAACCATTGATATTTCGACGATAGTTCTTCGATCTATCAACGGACGTAGAGGATGCCAACGACCCATTTGAAAACAGTTTAACGGTCACTGACTTCACTTGACTTGTTCAACTTTGACATAGTCAATGTTCGTCGGAAGATGGACGAAGGTTAGTGTTTTCAATTGTTTTGTTGTAGGTGTGATGGTTATAAAATATTTTTATGCTCATTGTTCATTGCATGATTTATTAGTCTTCTTTCTATGTGCTACTACCTCAAATCCAATTCTTGATCTACATAGCTCGGATTTTGTACTTTGAAGATTACAAATTTTTAATACTACTTTGTCTCTTTTTTAAATACCCAGATTGGATCCCTAACCCTTAGACCCTCTTTCATTTGGTGACAAAAATTGTTCCCTAGGAAATAGGCATGAACATGTCTACTCAATTCCACTTGATTACTAAACAATTTGTCTTGGTCTAGTTCTCTTTTATTTTTTGATTTTATTACTTGCTTATAGTCAAGCTTTGGAACTTATGTAGTAAAAATGTATGGTTTTGATTTGTTGATTAATTGTTGACTATTGTTATAAGACTTTAATAAATCTATGAAGAAAATGGATTAATTCTCTAGTACATATGGGGTCATTATAATTCGATGAAATTTGTACCGTAAGAATATATTCGTATATTAATGTACTTATATTGATTCAACTAATTTTTTGTAAAGATGGGAAATCCCAATGCCAACACCTGAAGAGAGTGAAAGGATGATTGCTAGGTTAAGGGATGCATTGGAGGTACAAGCTGGTACTGATGGGAAATGTTATTTCCCTTGCAATCAATGCAGTGGCTTGAAAAGAAGAAGACTTGTAAGGAAAACAGTTGAAAGACATTGTGGGATGTATGGGCATTGTGAAGGGGGGCATATGTACCGTCCCATGGAAGTTAGTCATGATATTTGTGTTTGTATTGATTGTATTTATAAAATTTTCTTTCGTTTAATATTTGTTATATACACTAATGCTATTGATTGTTTGTAATTGTAAAGATAAATCCTCCTAGGTGTTTGTCGCCGGATAAATATCTGCCAAGTAGTAGAAATACTATTGTACAAGATGTGGAAGATGGTATGGATATTGAAGATCAAGTCAATCCTATGGAATAACATGACACCAATAATATTGTTGAGCTGAATTATGGGACAAATAGATTGATCAAGGACATATTTTCTCCTATCGATGAGGAAAAATATGATTGGTGATATTTTTGATGTACCTCTGCTCGAGAAGGCATAACAACCCCTTTATGAAGGCTCAAGAACAAATATTATCTCTGCTATAATGTTGTTGGTAAACTTGAAGGCATTGAATGGTTTGTCAAACACTTGTCTCACACAGTTCCTAAGCTACGTAATATAATTCGTCACATATTATATGTAAAGGTCGACTTTATTTTTCTCTATTTTTAGTGTCAATTAATGTGTAAATTAAGGATGCAATATTTTTATTACTATTATTTACATTAACTAGTTATTTTTTATGCTGTAGATTGTTAGGTGAATTTTTCTTACCACCGTCAAATAATTTACCTCACACATACCGAGAGATGTGTGCCATTATGAAACATATTGGAATGGAGTATCAGGCTATTGATGCATGTCCACATGATCATATTATATATTATGGAAAATATGCATCGAAAATGAAATTCCCGCAATGTAAAATTAATATATATCGAACCAATCAAGTAACAAAAAAGGTGCCTCACAAGGTTCTTAATCATATTCCGATAATTCCATGTTTGCAACAATTGTTCAGGTGCCAAAGCATTACACAGCTTATGGATTACCATGAAAAACATAGAAGTGAAGATGTTGTTCTTTGAATGCTTGCAGATGGTTTTGCATTTAGGAACATCGAAGAAAGATGACCAATTTTTAAAGAAGAATCTCATAATGTTAGGATTTCATTGGCAGCTGACGGTGTCAATCCATTTGGTGAGCTCAGGTCTATTTAATCAGCATGACATATTTTTTTTATGAACAATAACCTCCCTCCTTGGATGTCAATAAAGAGAGAGCACATAATGTTGACAATGATTGTTCTAGGTATTTGTTTACAAAATTGGTTTGAACTTTGTATTTCACTTTTCTTATTTGTTGCATATATATATATATATATATATATATACGAGGTAGTAATTATGTGTACTTTCACCCAATTAGGTAAGTACCAAGTGAAATATATGAATGTATATATTGAGTCTGTTGTCAACGAGCTACTAAATTTATGGGATGCCATCACTATGTATGCCATCTCTAGACCAATAGGGAAAAAACAATTTCAATTCCATGGAATACTTATATGGAAAATTCATGATGCCCCAGGGCTAACACATTTTTGTGGTATGTAACATAATGTTTCACTTCAATAATATATGAGTTTATGAAAATATGATGCATGATTCTTAAATATAAATTCATTATTATATAAATAATAATGACATTAATCCATATAATCCATATCTTGCAGGTCTTCAAACAAAGGGTAAATTTGCATGTCTAGTTTGTGGTCCTGGGATGAAATTACGTCGTTCAAGAAGTATAGGAAATGAGGTATTTGATGAGTATAGGAACTTCCTCCCTAAGAACCATAGGTATCAAACTACAAAAAAACATGTTTTCAATTTGAAAGAAGAGAATGGAATAAAACCATGAAGAATGACACCTCACCTATGTAAGTTGGAATATAATAGAAACCGTCAAGGTAAGAATTTAGTCTATTTGTCATATATATTAATGTTTTACAATTTTAATTTATATTGAATTATGTTTATTATATCTAACAATTATTGTTGTAGTCTCATTAATTGTTTTTCATAAATGTCGTCAAGGCATTAATGGGATTCCACGAGGAATGAAAAGTTACCTTGTACAATTCAATAGGTTTCCCTACTATGAGCACCTACAAATAGCTCATTTGTTTGATACAATTCATATCGGGAAGAATATAACATAAACATTGTGGAGAATTGTAGATGGAAGGAGTGACAAAGAAAAAATCGTCAAAATTTGTACTGACATTCAGGAAGCCAATCATGCACTGCAAAATGTGATTTATTCAAATAGAAATGAACACCGAAATAGTCTTCCATGGTTATTTATAGAGAAAGAAAGCAATGATGTAAAAGAGATCATTCATAAAATTAATTTCCTACGTGATTTTCTTCAAACATAAAGAATATCTTAACGAAGAAAGGTTAATTTGGTGGGGTGAAAACTCATGACTGTCATACCTTCAATAAGGTAATTGTTTTGGACATAGATTTCTATATTGGTAAATATATGACTTTTTAGTATTATAATATGGTTTTATTTTCCTAAAAATTAATGATTCATTTGTGTTGTGGTGGGAAATCCCCCTACGGACTAGCACTCAGGGTTATATTATGCATGTAGATAAGACCGACATAATCCTACTTTCTACCGTCATCCCAGACCTAATCCCCATTTCTTTTAAGCAAATACATGGTTAAACGAACCTACCTTGTTCCGGATATTCGATGTCGATCCTTCTTCACGCTTGATCGCTTGCTAGCAACTATCCTCCCAAGATTGAACTGTGTACAAAACAAGCAACAAACTCTACATGCATTTGTTCTATAGATTAATGGGTTAGATATTCAAACATATATTCACTAAACTATGAATAACTCATATAGTGGGACGGGAAAAGCATTTTTTTATTATTAACTTTAATGAATCAACTTACAATGTCGAGACTGGCCACTGCTCCGCGAACCTGATCCCGGGCTCCTCTTCAAATGTCCTCCAACTTCTTTGCTTTGTATCTCTCTTTGCACAAGGATGGATAAAGGGTTGGGACAATGGGAATGTGCAATTGGGTAGAGTTTCTTTACTCTTTTTCTCCTCTTCCAAATAGGACCCCTAACTCTTCTTTTATAGGCTAGAAGAAGCTAGGTATTTGGGCGAACCCTCAACCATGCATAGCCAAAAGATTCAGTTAACTCACCCAAAGCTGTGTGTTCCGTCGAAAACTTTCCTTTTTTCGTGCTTCTGTAGGTCCACGCGGGCTATAGTGGGCCAGCTAGCGTGGACACTATAGATCCACGCAGGCTGTAGTGGGTTAGCTAGCGTCGACTTTTAAAAATGGAGTTTTTTAGAAGAGTTGTTCAGTAGTGGCTTGACAAAGAAGGGCTATGAGATGGCCTGATGGCAGGTAAGCATGTATTGTGCAAATCAGGGTTATAATAGATTCCCCCTAATGCATGAGGTCAAAAGAGCATCTGATGGCCGAAATACATTACCAATCTTTACTGAAGTGCCGAACAGGTGAGCCCAGGGACCAGAAATCGGGAGGCGCCGTCTGCAAAAATAACAATTGTCTCACCGAGGCGGGCATACCCATGCTCGAGATAAAATAAACGCATGGCTACCAATCAAATACACTGTAGAACCATGTCATATAACTATATAAACTGTAGCCCCGAACAATACACAGCGGAGCTACATCTTGAAATAAAAAAGATATACATGTAGAGTATCCATCTTCTCAGAAGCTGATAAGGCCTGATGGTTGGAGATGAGGTCTTCAGAGCTCGAGCAACAACTTCAAAATCTTCAAAACTGTAGGAGTGTAATATGAGTGTACGACTTCACTACCTAGAGGTCTTCGACGACTCGTCGGTCATGGACTAGAGAATCTTGATGATCAGACTGAAGGCTTCATTGATTTCTAACAAAGACTTGATTGGACGTTCAGGATGGCCGGGTATGAGGGCAAGAGACAAACTATAGAGGGGCCGACTCAGGCTTGGTAGAAACTTCCCTTGGACAACAACACGACAAATGATGAGACTTAGGTAGCATGGCATTAATCATAAGTTTACGAAGTAGGAGGTAACACAAACTCTCCATATGTTTGGAAGAATAACCAAACAAAGGAGGACACAACTCTATGTAGCGAGAACAACTTCCTAAGGTCGTATTACATCCCATAGTTTGACGAACAAACAACCAGATGTGCTTTATCCAAGGGCGACTTATTGTGCTGCCAATAAAGAAAATACTTTACCCTTCCTCTTTTTGGGGTATATTTGATTTTTTTGTCTTTTTCAATGATTTTGGAAAAAAGAATAAAGGAATGTTACGTTACAATGGAGGAACGAGTGTTACAAACATACAAGTTCAAGTGTAAGAACAAGACTGATGTTCAAAATAATGATACTCGGGAAAAATCCTCCAGGGGCCAAAAGGCGTCAAGACGCAAAGGCAAAGTGCTACAAGGCTTGCGTATAAGGTATGCTTCATATGGTTCAGTTGGGAGCAACATAGAGCCGACATTTAGACCAAAAAATCAGGTATGCAAACATGGTTAACAAAACACACAATGGTAATGTCCTTCGATGTAATTTTAACGAGCCCAGAGAAGGTAAGCTCGGTGGTTTTTCATATTTAGAGAGTCTGAAAATATGTAAAAGGAGACTCCATTGGGGTACCTTTTTCGAAGGTAGTCTAGTCGGTTCAAAAAGGGGTAAACTAGCACTGATAAGACGTCTATTCAAAACCATTTTAACGAGTGTGATAAAGACAAGATCACTCGACCATTTTTTCATTTTTAAAGAGTCTGAAAAAAGCTTAACTATGGACTCCGTCAAGAATGTTCTTCTAGACCATTTTAACGAGTGTGAAAGAATAAGGTCACTCGACGATCTTTTCAATTTTAGGGACTCTGAAAAGAGCTTAACTATGGACTCTGTGGGGGTTCCTTTTCCGTAAATTTAGTCCCACAGACCCGAAAAAGGGTTAAAATGATACCTGAGAGTACTCTTCTAGAGAACTGAAGTTCCATAGAGTATACCTTTGTTCGTATAGTTGACCGTCCAGACCGAAAAAGGGGTAAACTACCACCAGACATATGTGACTTCAAATTTCAGTTTAACGGGCATGAAAGGCCATAAGATCGATTGATAATCTTTTCATGTTTAGAGGGTCTGAAAAGGGCTTAAAAGAAGACCCGTAGAGGTTACCTTTCTCAGTTAATCTGGATGAGATCGAAAAACATAAATGCAGTCTCGCCGGATGTTTCTTTCGGATCTTAAAGCGATCTTGAAAAACAACAAAGTTAGCTCATGATCGACACTTTGTGGGTTGATGTTGAGTATCTCCTCGGGGGAGCAATATGCTCTGACGAAAACATTGTCTACGACGCCAGGGGTTCTGGAGATATTTATAGGTACCGTTTCAGGGATACTTGACATATTACCCTCGACATAAACAACACGAGTAGCTAAAGGATTAATAGGACAAGACCTATCTCCAACCATAGTCAAAGTGAATTCCCCTTCTTCAATTTGGCTTAAATCTGGGAGGAAGTAAGATCTGTGATGAAGATCGTCCCAGGGTTTGTCCGGACTAGTCATTGCCTCATCAGAGGGCAAGACTAAGTCTAATGAATCAATGCCAGTGAGAGAACCTTGAGCCCAAATAGGCTCTAGAGTTGGATCTAACTCTTGTGTAGGAGCTAGATATGTGTCAGCCGAATCTTGCTGGACTAAAGAGTATGCTACTTCAACTGCGAACAAGGGCATGGACATGCCTGGGTGCCCTGTCCCCTCCATAGTGGCCAATGGGGAAGGAAGTATCCACGAATCAGTGAAGTAAGTCGTGCGAAACGACGAAACTTGGAAAATCTCAACCTTATGGTGATTGGATATAAACTTGATATCGCCTTGAGGGGGCGGGTAATCGAAGGTACCCATCAAAGATGGGCACAAACCAACCCCTACGTTGACCACCCTTGGTTGAGGATTATCAATCATCAGGAACGTGGATGCCCCCAATGAAGGGTCAGGTCTGGAGAAAGACAATTGATCGATGGTCACAATCCTGCCCTCGTGTGGGAAAAACAAGACCCGAAAGACTGTAGCAACCACAACTTGCATGGCATAATTCCAACTCCTCCCTAACAAGAGGTTATAGTCGAGGGGCGCATCGACTACCTCTACCTCGACACACACGGTCTTCCCTCCTAACTGCACGGGAAAAGAGGGAATGATACCATGTGGTTGAAATGAATGACCGTCGAAAGCAGTGAAAAGAGTGGGTGACGGAGACAAAACGGACTGGCCAATGGCCTTCCAACATGCCAACGACATAACGCATGTCAAGGCGCCCTCATCAACCACCGTGCGGAAAATATTGCGAGTAAAATTTTTCGTGGGATGAGCCACTACTATCTGAAACGCTACGTGGTATGGCAGACGATGTTTTAAGTCAGTTGTATCTAGCATGGTGGTACCCAGATTACAAGTCTCGGTAGATCCTAGAGCGGTTAACAAAGATTTTCTCTGGGAAGGGAAGCTTTGGAGGACCTCCAAAGCGGACATCACACAAGGGGTTTGATATAAGTCTTCCACCAAAAAATAGTTCTAGGTGGCCCTTGCGTTTGGGTTATGAGAAGATTTTTTGAATGCACCTTTTGGGATGTGTGTCATTATTTCGCCCAAAGTCTTCTCAATCTATAGAGGAAGAGATGGGAGTTCGACTTCTTTTCCCTTCTCAGAAGTGCTTGGTTTACTATAGTCATGCGCTCTAGTTGATATAAAAGCATCACCCTTTACCATATATACATCCACGGATGCGGGGTTGGTCGAAGACGGAGAGGGTCCTTGGCTGCCCCCTTCCGTGCTTGCAGAGGCTTGTGTTAGATTTTGCCCATGTTGAAATGGAGTGGTTAACACAGCAAGTTGTTGCTGCGTCAAAATTTTTTGGGCTTCTGCAAGCCGAGGACATAGATGGGTCGGGTGGTCTTTCGTGCACAAGTTGCACGGATACCTCACCTTTCGTTTCTCAGTATTGCCCCCACTAGCATTATCGGTGGGTTTCTTATCCCCCTTACCCTTCTTTCGTTGTTTTTTATTTCCTTCAGGTTGCTGGGTGGCCTTTGGATTAGTCGATTGCACTGTGTGTACATCCAACGTTTTGGTAGGGAGAGTAGCCAAAGCAGTATTTTGGCTGGCCGCTGTGTGTTGTATAGACAACTGCTGCAACTTCTTCATCAATTGCTCAACGGGCTTTGTTTGTGCTGAACCAACATACCATCGACATGTGGTCCAACTCTCTGTCTGATGTTATCAAGTATTAAGTGTGGCGCATCTGGAAAGATCTCGTATAGTAAACCGGATTGAGAATAGATTAGCTCAAGTTGTTGAGCTCTCATGATGGCGTCTTCTTCGGAAAATACTCCCGACGTCGCGACGTCTTTGGACAATTGTGGGACCAAAGACTTAAGGAACCACTCGAGCAGGAATGTTGGTGGGACTAGTACCTTAATTAAACTCTTTCGACGTCTCCATTCTCGGATGTGATCAGAGATATGGTCCGCTTTTGTTTGTGAGAAATTGACCAGTAATTCGGTGCCAACGTTGTATCTCACAGGTAACTGGAAATGGTTTAGGAAAGCCATCGCCAATTCTCTGAAGGAAGAGTATCTTGAGAGATCGAGCTCAATGTACCATTTCGCGGCACTCCCAATGAGAGTACGTTGAAACAATCACAACTGTATGGAGTCGTCTTTCAACGAGTTAGATGAGCACCAAAGATGGAAGGTAGTCACATGATCTCCTGGATCTTCGTTAGGCTTGGCTTTGAACTTTGAGATGTCTGAAGGCAACTTCGTCGACATAAGAGGCCAACGCGGATCGTGACAGATAGGGTCATTCAACAACCTTGTCAAGTCTGGCAAATGCAAGGTTGTCAGGAAGGGTAGTTTGGGTTGTTGGTGATAACCTGGGAAAAAGGAGCCTGGAGTTTGACTGGCACCAGGTTGTCAGGAAAAGTTCGGCTGCTAGCCTGGGTTCTGGTAAACACCATGGCCATGGCCAGCGTATGGATT
>SNQJ01S0012805.1:71123-83793 GCA_010110895.2 Picea sitchensis
AACGCGGATCGTGACAGATAGGGTCATTCAACAACCTTGTCAAGTCTGGCAAATGCAAGGTTGCCAGGAAGGGTAGTTTGGGTTGTTGGTGATAACCTGGGAAAAAGGAGCCTGGAGTTTGACTGGCACCAGGTTGTCAGGAAAAGTTCGGCTGCTAGCCTGGGTTCTGGTAAACACCATGGCCATGGCCAGCGTATGGATTTTGCGTGTGAGGAGACATCGTCGACTAAATTCCAAAATAGGACATAGATTGTTGGACATGCATTACATTCAAAGGACTTTGGGAAGGATTTCCCCATGTCGGTCATGTGGGGGTAGGCATGGTGCTTTGTATGGGGTTCCATTGATTGTGAAAAGAATTACCCCGGATCCACATTCCTGACGAGGGAACAGATCCCTACCAAGAATTCCAAGGCCCTGATGCGGAAGAAGTTCTTGGGTGTGCCTCCTGTGTAGGAATAATACCCTGCATAGGAATAGATTGTTTGAAACCAGGGTTGCCCCCAGTTGGGAAAGTAGCGGATGAAAAGGCGTTGTTACCAAACGCACTGAAAAACGAAAATGGTGTCAAACCTACCGACATATTATGCGAAGGTGGTCCTTGACTCCTTGCTCCAAGTAAACTATGGTGTGCAGGTGGCCTGGTGGATTGCTGATGTGTGCCACCGAGTGAAGGGGATGAAGGAGGTATATGACCTCCCCTATAAGGGAAAGCATTAAAAGGAGTAGGAGTGCCCCCCATGTGTCCTTGCAGAGGAGCGTTAGAGCTTCCTTCCCCCAGACCTGAAGTCTATGAAGTGGAGTAGGAAAGTACATGACTTGTACCTGAACTAGGCATCCCGTATGAGAACGGAGGGTCTGTCGTACTTGGTGTGAAAGGGGTTGTGGCCACCACCAGAGACGGGATCAGACCACTGTGCGATGTAGAGGCGGTTGAGACCAAGGTGGCTCAGACTGATGACGGTGGGTTAGGAGGTGGAAACTCTCCTGTGGTGACAACCGTAGTGGGAATTGAAGAATTCCCAGAAGGAGTAACAACATTTGTTTCCATTGTTGCGTGCGACACTGTTTGACACTCGTAAGGATGAATCAGTACGATGGTGGGTGCCGAAAGATCAATGGTGGAGGTTTCAACCAGACCAAAAGCTTTCGCTCCAAGGTCTAAAATGGTCGATTCCTCTGGATGTTGGTCGGGCACAATTTCTTGTGACCCGATCGCTTCAAAAGACCCTTGCTGGTCTAGATTTCGCCTTAGTGGTGGCGGGGGTGGCTCCAGTGTAACCGACGGCAGGCCAAGAAGTCTTCGTGACCAGCGGAGCTCGTGATCCTCCACTATGTGAGAAGATCAAAGACACTCTAGGGCATTCTAGTCGTTCAAAAACAACACACACTAAAAAAAGTCCCTATAAGATAAGACAGACAAACACTAAATTAATTGGAAGAATAGTTACAACAACCAACACTAGAGCAACTTATCGGTGCAAGTGAAACTTGAACATGGAAGCACCCTCTGGGTATACTTTGCAAAGCGTGGCCCGATGTCTGTCCTAGGTATCGCGGTATACCCCTGTAGTCACTTGTGTATGTCCCTAAAAAAGATAGGCAACTAGGTTGCCAGCGCGCGAACAGTCACCAGGTGGGTACAGTTGAAAATCGGGTAGACCAAAATGAGCAGGGTATCGAGGCCAAAACCTGTCAAGGGTATCGAGAGCAAGTGGTCCGGAAGACAACTGAGGACCTCGAACGGATTCGAGACCCACGAAGCTCTGTGGCAAATGCAATCGATGGAATCCCAAGACAAGCCCTCTATATTTGTTCTCCACTACGATTGGTCCAACTTTGGAGGGGTTATCTCCGCTACCTTTCTGCACACGACCTCGTGTTTATCCCCTGTGTTAGAGGGGGTCCCAGATAACTTTCACGATACTATACTTGGACGCTCCCTAACTCAGACTCCAATGTTTGATTTTAATGGCCTTGAAGAGTTTCCTCTCCAACCTAATCCAAGCCCCTAATCCTGAACTAGTTGGTTAACCCTACAAACATAAAAGTCTAATGAATTTTATATTTAGCGTTAATTTTATGGCTTGTCTTATTTCAAAGTGTATGAAAGTGAAACTAGTGATGTTTGAAAGGCGAAAGTAAAAATGAACAGAAAGCTGGAAACAAAAACCTTCACTTAACACAAATTTTCAACAACTTTTCAATTTTTTATTTTTATTTTTAATTTTTTAAAATATTTTTCTAAGATATTTTGAATCAACAAACTTAAAGAAGGATTTCACTCGACTACGAGCTACTTATGATCTAAGAAAACTGTCAAGAACTTACGAAAACAAAGACTTTTCCCTAGTTACTAATGCAAAACAACGCTTTTCAACCAAACAAAGAAATGAAAGATTTTTTTTTTTATTTGAATGCTCACAAAGCAAAAAGGAAAAATATCAACAAGTCAAAAACCGAGAAAAAATTCTGGCCTAATCGCAGATTGCAAAGAATCACTTCAAGAAATCACACACTAGCAACTTAAAAAATGACTCTCACACTTGTCTAAAAACCCTAAAGAAAATTTTGATGAAAAACTTTTAAATGAAAAAAGAAAGCTATGGCTGAGATCAAACCTAGGCTACTGAATGCTAGGATAGAGATTCAAAAACCTGAGAGGTATAACTCTTGTCAAGGGAAAATATGACTGCCTCACCCTTAACAAAAACTATCCTTCACAAGCACACTACTGACAATTCAATAGCAAGCGTGTGCACGCGACTTGTGTAGAGCTAGAGGGCGTATACACACGTGCTGGCCTTATACAAGCCGTGTGTATCTCTAAAAATATGAAACAAATAAAAACAGACAATCCAAACCAGGAAGAGACCACTGATATGGAGAACCAGGATCTCTTGAAGGCTTAGACACTTTCTTTAACAGAAACAAAAAATAATGTAAGGAAAAAATTCGTAAAACAAACCAATCTGAGATGAACCCTAAGCTATAGACTGCAAACAACCAAGACTAGAAAGAGTTCTAGAAAACCCCTGAGAATGACTGATTCTAACGGGGAAGAGGATGACTGCCTCAAAATTTTTATGGAATCATACACGCTATTATTACTTCTTCAGATAGCGTGTACACACGTGCTGTAAGAAAGTAGGGCATGAGTACACGCGTGCAGACCTGATGCAGGCTGCGTGTACCTCTGTGGGTCTTGAAAAAAACACAGTCAAGCAAAGAACATAGATGACTTGTATGGAAGACCAAAATCTCTGTTAGCTCAGACTTTGCAGAAACTTCAAAAAACAGGAAAGAAAACCAGTCTTTTAAAAATACCCAAAAATATTCCCAGGAACCCTAGAGACTTCCCTAGTATGGTCGCCAATTCTTTTGTGGTGGGAAATCCCCCTATGGACTAGCACTTAGGGTTATATTATGCATGCAGATAAGACCGAAAGAATCCTACTTTCTACCGTCGTCCCAGACCTAATCCCCATTTCTTTTAAGCAAATACATGGTTAAACGAACCTACCTTGTTCCGGATGTTCGATATCGATCCTTCTTCACGCTTGATCGCTTGCTAGCAGCTATCCTCCCAAGACTGAACTGCGTACAAAACAAGCAACAAACTCTACATGCATTTGTTCTACAGATTAATGGGTTAGAGATTTAAACATATATTCACTAAACTATGAAGAACTCATATAGTGGGATGAGAAAAGCATTTCTTTATTATTAACTTTAATGAATCAACTTACAATGTTGAGACCGACCACTGCTCCGCGAACCTGATCCTGGGCTCCTCTTCAAATTTCCTCCAACTTCTTTGCTTTGTATCTCTCTTTGCACAAGGATGGCTAAAAGGTTGGGACAATGGGAATGTGCAATTGGGTATAGTTTCTTTACTCTTTTTCTCCTCTTCCAAATAGGACCCCTAACCCTTCTTTTATAGGCTAGAAGAAGCTAGGTATTTGGGCGAATCCTCGGCCATGCATGGCCGAAAGATTCATTTAACTCACCCAAAGGTGTGTGTTCCGTCAGCAACTTTCCTTTTTTCGTGCTTCTGTAGGTCCACGCAGGCTGTAGTGGGCCAGCTAGCGTGGACACTGTAGATCCACACAGGTTGTAGTGGGTCAGCTAGCGTGGACTTTTAAAAATGGAGTTTTTTAGAAGAGTTGTTCAGTGGTGGCTTGGCAAAGAAGGGCTATGAGATGGCCTGATGCCAGATAAGCATGTATTGTGCAAATTAGGGTTATAACAATTTGTTGTTACAATATGTTTTACCTCTATCTCTCGCTGACAACTTTGACAACAACGTAAAAAAAGTTATATATGATCTTCCAAAATACATGGGGTAAATATTAATGATTTGTATGCAAAATCGTTGTTGCTCAACTTGTTGACATCTATTTTACTTTCAATGTATATACTTTTTTGTTGAAACCTATGATATAATTTGTTATATCATGTGTAGGTGGTTGTCATATAAAGAAATCCACAAAGAATATATAAAATATTGGAGGAGATAAATTCCTCGTCTAATGTGCGAAATGAAAAAGTATCTACCTTTGGCATTTTTCAATGCACAAGAACACTACCTCATACACCAAGTTGAGGAGATTGAAATGTGTGGACCTGTACACACAAGGTAAATGTGGATGGTGGAGAGGAACTTGAAGTCATTGAAGGCTTTCGTTAGACAGAGAGCACGTCCTGAGGGATATATGGTATATCAATCGTTGGTGTATATTAGTCAGTATCTTCCTAAATTAGCATAAAAAATCATGAAGGTTCCTCAAATTTGGGATGACAATTCCATTAACAAATTTGAAGGGGAGGTCCTCGTCGGGAAAGGTAGAATGAAGAAAGTGAAAGGTAATTAGATGGTAGAGATCTATAATACTTTGCATTAATATTGATTTATTTATATATTGTACTTATTTAAGTTTTATCTAGCTTCCATGATCAATTATTATTTAATAATTATTCTAATAAGTAATTTTTATTCCTTTTTCATATAGTTGCTCGAGAGTGGGATGCACTACATTTATACAATGCAAACAATCTTGATTGGATGAAGGTATGTATAGATCAATGTATACAATGTAACGATAGGTTATCATGGGAAGGGGTGGCTACTTTGCTTAAATAATATTATCATAATCAAGATAGCAATCTTACTTAGAGGGAAATTGATTTAGCATATGGTTTAAAATATAAACAGGCAAGTATATTATTCACCCACATCATGTTTTAGTTTTTTTCCAATATATTAATCTATGTGGTGTGTTTTTTTATAATTTTTTCCTAAGTCTAAATATGTTTATTCATTGACAAATATGCATTTTTTACATGTGGGGCATATTGTAGTTGAAACACCATAAGGATATGTGGTGCAATGGCCGTAAATTTCGCATAAAAAAGTTGGATGACAGGAAGCAAACCTCTGATTCTGGTATAACTACAGTATTTCAGGTCACTAATGTTTCCTCTAGAAGTGACATAGATACTATGGGTATTTGAATGATATAATCGAGTGTGACTTTAATTCCTTCAAGTCAGTTTTGTTCGAGGTCAAATGGTACAAATTTCAGATGAATAAATGTGATCCAAAAAGAACTATTATTGAGCATGCCAATGGATTTACCATGATTAATACCAGGACATTTTAGCTGGGTACATACACTTATGCTCTTCCAAGACAATGTGACCAAGTCTTTTATTCAAAGGTTCCAGGTAAAACAAGTTGGTCATATGTTGTAAGATATGATCCAAGAGGAAGGACTACAAAGTATAATGTACTAGAAGAAGATGATATTGAAGAAGAAGAAGAAGAAGATGCAGAGGAGCATGAGGTAGATGTACTTTCAGATGAAGAAGTTGAGCCAGATGTAGATGGCAATGTTGATCTCGATGATGATATTGACGATGATATTATGAAAAATGAAATTGATGATGATGTTGATATGGCCAATCCTTTCAACATCGATTCTAAACCAGATGATATAGATGTAGAGTTGTATGAAGAAGAATATGATGAATCATATTACAGAAATGATGAAAAGTAGGAGGTATGTGATTATATATTTTATCTGATTTATTCTCTTTAAAGTATTTATTTATATGGGTTAGTCATCATCGTCATTGTCATCATCATCATCATCGTCATTGTCATCATCATCATCATTTTCATCGTCATTGTCATCATCATCCTCATTTCCAATGTCATGATCAAATTCATATCGTCATCATTGTCATCCTCATCGTCCTTGTCACCACCAAGAATTAACATCGTCAACATCCTACTCCTCCTCATCATCGTGATCGTCATTATCATCACAATCATCATTGTCATCATCGTCATTGTCATCATTGTTTTCAACATAATTAACATTGTCGTTGTCGCGGACATCATAAGCAACATTGTCGATGTCCTACTCCTCATCATCATTGTCATCAATATTGTCATTTTCATCTCAATCATCATCATCATCATTTTCATTTTCATCATTGTCATGATCATGATCATGATCATCGTCATCATCGTGATCATTGTCATCATCGTCATCCTCATCGTCTTTGTCACCACTAGTATTCAACATTGTTGGTGTCCTACTCCTCATCATCATCATGGTCATCATCGTCATCATTGTCATTGTCATTGCAGTCATCATCGTTGTCATTGTCGTCATCATCGTCGTTGTCGTCATTGTTTTCAACATAATTAACATTGTCGTTGTCGTGGTCATTGTAATCAACATTGTCAACATCCCGCTCATCATCATTGTCATCGTCATCGTCAACGATATTTCCATTTTCATCGCAGTCATTATCATTATCATTGTCAACAAAGTTACAACCATAATGAGAACTCTCTAGAGTTCTCGTTTTTTCATAGTGGCTATTTTTACTCATGTTTCAAAAAATGGTGTTACCAATAGCACCATTTTTTAAAAAGTGGTGTTACCAATAGCACCATTTTTTAAAAAGTGGTTAAAATTCTGACTTGTTTGAAATCGTTTGGAATTGCAGCCTTGACATTTTAGAGAGAACCCTGAAATTGATCCTCGAATCAAAAAGTGATGCTATGAGTAGAACCACCTTTTTTGGGGGAGTCAAAACTATGACCTAATTGAAACCGTGACCTTGATCACTAGCACCACCGCAAATAAAACACTGAAAAACAACTCTTAAATCTAAAAGTGTTGTTACGTGATAATTGATTTACTAATTATTATTATTATTATTATGATTTTTTTAATAATTTACCTTAAGAAAATACCCCTATACAATTTTCTTTTATTTTTCGAAAAAAAATAATTCTTTTAAAAACAAAGAAAAAAAAAAGGGTTTAAAAATAAAAGTGCAAATCAAATTTTTTTAATCAAAAAACTCTAAAATGAAATGGAGAAAAATCTATTTAAAAAATAAAAATTAAAAAACAACCCTTAAAAATCTAAATTTAAAATACAAAAACCGAAAAGAACAAACTTACACACCCAAAATTGTTTATAAAAAATTAAGAAAAACAACTTAAATAAAAAAATTAAACAAAAAATTCCAATAAAAATAAAGTAAAATAAAGCTAAAATACATTATTATTATTATTATTATTTTTTAATTTATTTATTTAAATATCAATATTAAACAAAATTAAAACACTAAACTAAATTACACCAAATATTAAATAATAATAAAATTAAAGCATTAAATGAAAGTTAAAATAAATATAACATTATAAATACTAACATAGATCCATCTTAACTCCGGATCTATCAAGTGCTGAGAGGGATCAAATTTTTCGAGGTACAAACCTTTAACTTTTCCTCATGTTTTGCACTCTAAAAAATCCTTTCACCTCAAGAGATTTAATCCCTCTCGATCCTTAATAGATCCGGGGTTAAGATGGATGTATGTTGGTTTAATACAACTATTGAATGACTCGCTCTGATTCCAAGGAGTGATCTAGGTTAGGAGTTTCTAGAAATAGATGTTTTGCTTCCTTTTCTCGAAAAAGTCTATAAAAAAGAAAGGTATGTGATTCAGGAGCTATGAGGTTTGCGTACTCGCCCAATTCTTATGCTTGTCGCGCTTCTAAAGTGAGAAAGAAAGGTTCTTAGCCAAAGAGTTACCGACCTTGTATAAACTTTAAAATTTTGTTTCTGTGCTGGATTTCTCGTCAAGCTACAAAAGAGATATAACTCCAATGGTTACCGACCACATAGGCTCCTTTGGGCCGTGGTTTCTCAATCTAATGTTGCACTTGAAATGCATATAGACACTTATTTATGCAATTACTTGAGAGTTCTCATTTCCAACTTTTGGGAGCATAGAGAAGTCAGTAGGTATGTCTCGTGGGAAGAGAGGCTCATTAGCTTGACTCTTATCCAGGAAAGGGGATACCTAAGAAAATCCTTTTCATGGCGTCCTAAGGTCGGGATGGTTTCTTTGACTTTATATAGGTCAGATGGACACTCAGGGTATTTGAAATAGGATTGAAATTGTTTCAATGGGAAATCAATAGTCAAGTACCCTAAACAGGGCTTAATGGACACGAAAAGAGTCTTTCTGTACGGATTTTTTGAGGTACTTATTTTCTTAGCTATATTAGGATATCCTCGGCTTTGGGAAGAGAGGCTAATGTGCTTTCGATTTCTAGCAAACAATTTATGCGTTCTATCTGAGAGCATGACACTTTATTTATCCCCTTTTTGGGTTTTGGGTGGCAACCTTAGAGGACGCAAGATAGAAGTCAGAAGGACTCAACTTGAGGAAGGTTAGCTCACGAAATAGGGAATATGCCCCATAATCTCACACTTCCCTCTTTGTTTTAGTGCTACATTTATTTTAAGTTTAAATTGTATTGTTGTTTATTTAATTTCACTGCTATGTGTTTTAGTGCTGTTACTTTATTTTAAGTTTAAATTGTATTGTTGTTTATTTCACCAAGAGGTTTATTTTAATTTTAATTTCTTTTTTTTTTCTAACTTCATGTTTATTTTAATTTTAAATTGTATCGTTGTTTATTTGTTTTCATCGTTATGCTTATTTTAATTTTAAATTGTTGTGTCGATAGGTGTTCTATAGTTCAATATGGGGAGATGTCCATGTAATATAACACATTAAAATAATAATAAAACATAATAAATTAATAATAATAGAATTATATATATATATGAGATGATGATGATGATGATGAATGTCCACTAAGACCGAATTGGTCTATCAGACCTTAAGAGGGTAAATGATTACTTGTGATTCTTTAGAATTTTGTTTCTGTGCTCGAAAAACATTAAGAGAAGCTTTCCAAGATTACCATATTTTTGTTGAGTTAAGAGGTTAGGAAGGTTGGTAGCGTGACAAATATTTTGAAAATGATATCTAATATGGGTATAGGCTGGGCATTCTAAGAGAACGTGATTTTCATCTTCAATCTTCTCAGTGTCAAAAATGTGACACACTCTTTAGGAATTGACCAACGCCTAGTTTCACCATGGAGCTCGTGAGCATTTGTTCTTATCTTAGCAATGTTTAATTTTTTCTTTACACTTGGAAAAACAGATGGATAATTTTGACTTTCTAGATTAGGGTTGATTATATCATTTTTTAAATATATATAATTATATTATTATTTATATTTATTATTAATTTATTATTTTAGTGCGTTATGTTACATGGACATTTCCCACATACTAGATTATAGAGCGCCTATCGACGCAACAATTTAAAATTGAAATAAACATAACATTGAAACAATTAAACAACAATACAATTTAAAATTAAAATAAACATAACATTAAAATAAATAAAATTAAAATAAACATGAAGTTAGAAAAAAACAAACAACAGTAAAATTTTAAATTAAAATAAACATAACAATAAAATTAAATAAACAACAATACAATTTAAACTTAAAATAAACGTAGCATTAAAACAAATAAAATTAAAATAAACATAACCTAAACCATATGCAATTTAAACCTTTTTTTTTTGGCAAATAAAAACGTTTTTATTACCTCAAAAAACAATAAAAGCGATACATGTCATTACACAATTCAAAACCTGCCACTTGTTCTGCTACTTGCATGGGAACTAGAATAGGTGGCTTGCAGAGTTTATGGACATGCTAGTCAACCATAACCAGAGTCTTGCTAAAACATAACAGTAAAAAGCTAGAACCTAAAAACATGACAGTAAAAAGCTAAACTTTTGGCGAACCCGGGCGTCCATCATGGTAGAAAGTGAAGGCAAACGGCTGGAAACAAGTTGGGCAAAGACTATTTGCAGGTTTGTTTGACAGGGAATGAAACAACATATCTAGACAACGACTGTGGGCACGTTGGCTTTGAAGTTGGTCCACCATCTCCTATCACATCTCGAAGATCAGTTGCAAATGGTCCTTCGAAAATCTGCAAGGACTAGGCAATTCTGGCTTGGACCTCGTGGCATTTCCTACCAAGGCTAGATGAACTGGTTCTTCCTTGAGAAAATTCAAATGAGTCTTCTCCTCTACCAGGCGGTCATCCAAATGGATCCCAATGGCCTCATTGAGCGTCCCTATGACATTTGGAATTGTTCCTTGAATGGAGTCGTCCCGCCACTGTGGAGAGATTTCCTCCTCCACCACACAACCACCCATAGCAATATCAAGATGAACTGAAGGGAGTGCATAGCCGATTGGTTCAATCAACACCTTGATGTCCTCCATACAATTTGGAGGAATTTCCTCCTCCACTAGACAACCACCAAAACTTAGCACATAGTCGGGAGTTTGAGGCAGAGCATTTTCGTGCCAATTCTGATCAGAGTAGGTAGGGATGATAGGGATGCTAGAAGGGCTAGGAGGTAAAGAGAGGTCTGAGGGAGGTCCTGCATGTCGGTTTCGGGATACAAGACTGTAGTAGGCTGGCCCACGTTTGGGCTTGCCCCTTTTGCAAGGCATGGCGTAGGCACAACATAGGGAAGAAGTGAGAAATGACCTGGATACAGACACCAAGGTGGAGGGAAAAACAACGGAGGTTCAACTCCAGTGGGAGAAGATTGCAGGTGGGGAATGAAGAGCCATATGTGAAGGCAGGATCAAATAACCATGCCAAGTTCTTATCGTCAGGAAAACCAGTGAAATGACAGGGAGAGGCACCATGAATGCTGAGGTGAGGCCATCCTGCTACTGCGTACCTTCTCTAGAGAGCCAAGACTGGTGCAGAATGTGTGCCATTAATTTCCCCTGGTTGTCCCAACGCATTAGTACCCTCCCAATTTGAATGCTACGCATGATGAAAATATGAAGGGGAAGGCTAGTGGCGGGAGGCTTTAACTACACTCGTCGTCTAAGTGCCATGTAGCATGAAGTTGGTGTGTGTCACCCCATCCAAGGATATACAATTTAAACTTAAAATAAACATCACATTAAAATAAATAAAATTAAAATGAGTTGGGAGGGCCCTTCCCCTTTTGCTTTCCAAGAAAAGGGGAAGGGGGAATTCCCCCCTCCCCATTCATTCCATAAAAGTCAAACTTTTTTTTATTTTCATTTTTTGTTTTTTTAATGTACTTCTATATAGTTTAAAATTTTATTTTATATATATATATATAAGAAGAGAATCCTTGGATTAATTCGTTGAAAATATGTTACAATTGTTGTTGTTTATGTCTAAATTATGTGTTGTCAGAGAGCCTTTTAGATAAAAAATCACAGTTTTGGTCTGAACCGCCCCGCGGGGAAACCGGTTCACCCGAGGTATCCTAAAAAAATTATAACAAAAATAGACAATGAACAACTATAATAATAGCCTAGACACCTGTAATCATGCTGACACATGGAGGCTGCATTAGTCGCGTTCCTGCGGTGCGTCATTTTTTGCAGCATCTCGTTGGATGACTGGAACCTAGGGTGCCAAGGAGCTTGATGCAATTCCTTGTGGTGGCATTGAGCTGAGGAGAAGGGTGAGCATTGTCTCGATTCCATCTCCTCTTCGATCCATAGGTTCCAGCCTAAACCGTAAGTATTCCACGTCTCTGTGGATTTCGAAGACCAGGTCTTGTAGGACTTCCCATGATGCCAAAAAGCGAGCGCAGAAGGTGCATTCAAACTCCGGTGGTGGTTGGATTTCTTGCCTCTTCTTGGAAATAGAAATATCCTCCAAATGTGCAGGGTCGAGAGGTGAGTTTGGTGGGGCAAGTGGGGAGGAAGGAGATGATGACGGGGGAGGAGCAAGGGGTGCAGGTGAGGGCGGTGGAGGTGGTAGAGGGTTGAAACCCAGGGAGCGACCCTGGTGGTCGAGCCATTCCACCTTACAAGCCCATGGTGAGGAGAGCGAGGGTAGGTTGCGCGGCCTAGATGAAGCCAGGGAGGAGGACAAGGTGGCCGCCTATTCATAGTGGTGCATAATGGTAGGAGGGGCTCTGTAAAACATACACTTGTAACTTTGGTGCCACTGAGGTCCCCTCTTTGGTTTTCCTTGGAGGTGAGGCATAATCAATATGAGAGAGGAGGGATAATATGCTGGCTCGACAGAGGAAAATGAAGAGCTAGAATTCGGTCCAGAAGCCTGAGGCTTGAAGTGCAAGGGGAAGAGAAGCATAATGTTTGGGCAAGAGGGCAGAATTGCTAGAAAATAACCAGCTAAGGAGAACACACGAGCATGGAGGTGAAGACTCGAAGAGGCTGTCAGATGCC
>SNQJ01S0012805.1:85223-99336 GCA_010110895.2 Picea sitchensis
TTTAGATTTTTCCCAGAGGTGTAGATTAGTTGGCGGTAGAGTGCATTGTTAAAGCACTCCTTGTCACGTCATTGGTTTGAACCTTGCAAGGCTATGTGTACTATGTGTGGGACCACATGGGTACCCCTGGAGGTTATCGTGGTCGTAGTCAGAATCGATCCCATGTTAGACGATTATGAGCCCACCCAGTTGTCAATTCTTCTAGATACAAAAGAGATAAATAACACTTTTAGATTTAGGAGTCGATTTTTAGTGTTGTATTTGCAGTGGTGCCAATGGTTAAGGCCATGTTTCAAATATGCCATAATTTTAACCTAAAAAAAGAAGTGGTGCTATTGGTAGCATCACCTTTCAATTCAAGGGTCAATTTCAGGGTTTTGAAGGGTTTAATTCACAATGTCAAGGGCACCATTTCCAAAAAGTTGCAAAATCAACCCCAAATCAAAAAGTGGTGCTACCGATAACACCACTTTTTGATTTGGGGGTTGATTTTGGGATAGAGTTCTCATTTTGAGGTGATAGTTCTTGTTAAGTTGATAAGTTTGTTTGTCGTCCTCATCATGATCATGATCATCCTCATTGACATCATCCTGGTCATCGTCATTTTCATAATCATCATCATCATCATCATCATCATCATTTTCGTTGTCATCATCATTGTCATCGTCATCATCATCATTGTCATCGTCATGGCCATCATCATCAAATTCCTTCAAGTTAGTTTTGTTCGAGGCTAAATTCGTTGTGATCATTGTCCTCATCGTCGTTGTCACCACCAGTAATCAACATTGTTGGTGTCCTAATCCTCATCATAATCATGATCGTCATTGTCATTGTCATCATCATCATCATCATTGTCGTCGTAGTCATCATTGTTTTCAACATAATTAACATTGTCATTGTCGAAGTCATCGTAATCAACATTATCGGTGTCCTACTCCTCCTCCTCCTCCTCATCATCTTTGTCATTAATATTCTCATTGTCATCACATTCGTCATTATCATCATTGTCTTTGTCGTCATCATCATGATCATAATCATCATCATCGTCATCGATGTGATCATTGTGATCATTGTCATCCTCATCATCGTTGTCACCACTAGTATTCAACATTGTCGGTGCTTACTCTTCATCATCATCGTGGTCATTATCGTCATCATTGTCATTGTCATCATAGTCATCATTCTTGTCATCGTCATCGTCATCATCGTCGTCATCATCATCATTGTTGTCATTGTTTTCACATAATTAACATTGTCACTGTCGTGTTCATCATAATCAACATTGTCAACGTCCCACTCCTCATCATCATTGTCATCGTCATCGTCATCAATATTTTCATTGTCATTGCAGCTGTTACATTATCATTGTCTTTGTAATCATCATCATGATCATGATCATGATCATCGTCATGGTCATCGTCATTTTCATCATTGTCATCATCATCATCATTGTCATTGCCATCATCATCATCATCATCGTCGTCATCATCATCATCGTCATCATCGTCATCATCATCATCATATCATCATCATCATTTCCATCATCATCATCATCATCATCATCATCATCATCCCATCGTCATCGTCATCATCAAATTCCTTCAAGTTAATTCTATTGGAGGTCAAATTTTTTGTGATCATTGTCCTCATCGTCGTTTTCACCACCAACAATCAACTTTTTCATACTCCTTATCATCATCATGATCATCATCACAATTATCATCGTTGTCATTGTCATCATCATCGTCATTATTGTCATCAACATCATCGCCATCATCATTGTTTTCAACATAATTAATGTTGGATGTATGGGCTAATCCAGGTTCTACCTTAGTTTTCCAACAAAACCTTAGAAACCATCGGTCCTTCTGCTAAATCAGAAGGCTACACCACACACAGAGTGCACAACGTAGTTTCACCCAATATGGCTTATGAGTGACTGCAGGACCCAAGTGTCTACAATCATGGAAGGGATTGGGGATGTTCTATTTATTCTACTTTCACATGCATCATATTATATCATTCATCTAGATCTAATAATTATTTCATTCTGCATTATCAGTACTCCGTGCTACAAAATACTATTCCATCCATTCATCATTCATTCATAATTGTAGAAACAACAAAAACATCATTCAAACACATTACAACACATGATTTTACCGTGGTTCACCCCCCCTGGCCTACATCCATAAATATCTTTTGCTTATTTATTATTCTTCATAAAAAAAAGTTCTACACTACACACATTACATCATGAGTTTAATACTGGTGAGGCTGACTATCATCGCACCAAGCTCCATAGATTGCAACCTGACCCTCAATTACATCTCAAAATTGACTCCATCTGAGCTCCACAACTCTCAACAAAATAGATACTTTGACTCATAACTCAAAAAGGTGCTCAAATTACTTTTCTGATACAAAGTTATAATGATTAAAGATATCCTATTTGCCTCATACATCCTCTATTTATATTAAAAAAGTGGGTAAAAAATCTTACATCATACTCCAAAAACCTAATTCTAAGTGGACTCAACTTGTCCACTTTCTAAGTTCCTTCACGCACTAATCCACAATTCCATCACATTGGTTTTCCTTTATTGTCATCGCGCGCTGCTTCCTTGGTCCCTTCTGCCTCGTTTATTGTGCTGAACCCCAAAATTTCCTTCTCCAACAATTAACATTGTTGTTGTCGTGGTCATTGTAATAAACATTGTCAGTGTCCTACTCCTCCTCATCATCGTCATCGTCATCAATATTTTCTTTGTCATCGTAGTTGTCATCATCATCATTGTCATCGTCATCATTTTCATGATCATGATCATCATTGTGATCATTATCACCATTGTCGTTGTCACCACTAATATTCAATATTGTACTTATTTAAGTTTTATCTAGCTTCCATGATCAATTATTATTTAATCTTTATTCTAATATGTAATTTTATTCTTTTTTCAAACAGTTGGTCGAGAGTGGGATGAACTACATTTATACAATGCAAACAATCTTGATTGGATGAAGGCATGGATAGATCAATGTATACAATGTAATGGTAGGTTATCATGGGAAGGGGTGGCTACTTTGCTTAAATAAGATCATCATAATCAAATTACCAATCTTTCTTAGAGGGAAATTGATTTAACATATGGTTTAAAAGATAAACAAGAAAGCATATTATTCACCCACATCATGTTTTAGTTTTTCTCCAATATATTAATCTACGTGGTGTGTTTTTTTATAAATTTTCCTAAGTCTAAATATGTTTATTCATTGACAAATATGCATTTTTTTACGCATGGGGCATATTGCATTTGAAACACCATAAGGATATGTGGTGCAATGGTCGTAAATTTCGCATCAAAAAGTTGGATGACAAGAAGAAAACCTTTGATTCTGGTATAAATGCAGTAGTCTAGGTTACTAATGTTTCCTGTAGAATTGACAAGCATCCAACAATATCCAAAAATAGATACTATGGGTATTTTAATGATATAATCAAGTGTGACTTTAATTCCTTCAAGTGAGTTTTTTTCAAGGTCAAATGATACAGGTTACAGATGAATGAATGTGATCCCGAAATAACTCTTATTGAGCATGCCAATGGATTTACCGTGGGTAATACAAGGACATTTGAGCTAGGTACAAACACTTATGCTCTTCCAAGCCAATGTGACCAAGTCTTTTATTCAAAGGTTCCAAGTAAAACAAGTTGGTCATATGTTGTCAGATATGATCCAAGAGGAAGGCCTGTAAAGTATAATGTACCATAAGAAGATGATATTGAAGAGGAAGAATAAGAAGATGTAGAAGAGCATGAGGTAGAGTACTGTCAGATGAAGAATTTGAGCCAGATGTAGATGACAATGTTGATATCGATGATGATATTGACAATGATATTATCGAAAATGACATTTATGATGATGTTGATATGGCCAATCCTTTCAACATCTATTATAAACCAGATGATATAGATGTAGAGTTGGATGAAGAAGAAGATGATAAATGATATTACATAAACGCTGAAAAGTAGTAGGTATGTGATTATATCTTTTATATGATTTATTCTCTATAAAATATTTATTTATATGGGTTAGTCATCATCTTCATTTTCATCATCATCGTCATCATTGTTATTGTCACAGTCATCATCATCATCATCATCATCATTTTCATCCTCATTGTCATCATCATCCTCATTGCCATTGTCATGATCAAATTCATATCATCATCATTGTGATCATTGTCATCACCGTCATCGTCATCATCCTTGTCACCACCAGGAATTAACATTTTCAGTGTCCTACTCCTCCTCCTCATCATGATCGTCATTGTCATCACAATTGTCACCGTTGTCATTGTTTCAAAAAGTGGTTAAAATTGTGACTTGTTTGAAATCGTTTGGAATTGGAACCTTGACATTTCATAGAGAACCCTAAAATTGATCCTCAAATCGAAAAGTGATGGTACCAGTAGCTGTTACACATTATTTTGGTCATCTTAATGATCCACTGACAAACATGTGTTCATGTTCCCAAAAGAGCCTATCTTCATGAGAAAAGTGACTGGATTTCTCTTTCAAAAAACCTTATTAAGGAGGGTCATTGTAGGCTACATCATAAGCAGGGTGCGATGATGCCAGGTCGTCGTAGGCTGCCCTAAAACTGGTTTGCGATGTCTCCATAAGATGTTCTATAGCTAGGGTACGACGATGCCAAAAGGCTAAGAAAAGGTCGAACTTCATGAAATTTCTAGAAGGATATGTTCTAGAAGGTGAGGTGGCGTCCGTATGGTTGGGATCCTACTCGCTTCTCTGATTTGGTGGGATCATCCTAATCTCTTTAACCATCTCTCTTTCCCCTATATAAAGAGGGATTTCTCATGGAAAAGGCTAAGGTTAATGAAGGTTGAATTGGCTAAGATTGTATGGAGAATTCTGTTGAGAGCCTCATTTTAGTTCATCAAGTCATTATGGATCTTCTTCATTCAAGTTTGGAGAAAGTGTGTGTGTTGGAGAAAAAGGTCATCGGAAGGGGACCTTGCAACATCAAGACTTTGGTTGTAATCTCCACTTTCATTATTATATAATCCATTGATATGTTTCTTTCCCATAAAACTCATCTCGTTTTATTGTATGATTCCTTGATCACATACATAGGTTCTCTTTGAGTATGCTATATTGATTTCACTTTGGTTGGCTTGTGTTTTCTTGTAGCTCTGATATCACAGGAGCATTGAAGCGGAGCTAGGACGACGACGATAAGAGGAAGCGATACTTAAATGGTATGTCACCTATCTTTAGTTTGATAGTAAACTTAATGATTAGATCTTAGGGAAAGCTTCATTTCCTATTTTGTTTTGTTCTAGATATAGGTGGATCTAGGGAGATCTTTTTATGTCCGCATTTAAAGCTGCTTCTATCAAGATTGAAGTTGAAAAACTTCTTAAATCCGACTTTATTTATCCCTGTGCTTTGACTGATTGGGTATCCAATCTAGTTCCGGTGAATAAGAAACAAGGTATCATCTACGTCTGTGTAGATTACAGGGACATAAATAAGGCTTGTCCTAAGGGAAATTACCCGACCCCTTTTATTGACCAGATCGTCGACGAATGTGCCAGCAGTGAAACCTTTTCTTTAATGGATAGTTTCTCCTATTATAATCAGATTAATATTCTACGCGCGGACCAACACAAGACCTCTTTCATTTTCCCTTGGGGAAACTTTGCTTACTGGAAATTACCCTTTGATCTCAAGAACGTTGGCGCAACTTTTCAGTGTGCTATGTCTTATGATTTCCATGATATTAGGCACATTGTACAACCCTATCTCTATGATCTACCGACGTATTCCATGCATCATCAAGATCACTGGCACATTTGAAGGCCATTTTTGTACGTTGTCGTCATTATCATATCCGCTTAAACCCACATAAATGCGTTTTTTGTGTGGAGTCTGGTTGTTTGCTTGGTTTTATTGTGTCGATACATGGGATCCGTGTAGACCCCTTGAAGGTTGAGGCTATCCTTAATCTACCTCCTCCTTCCACTTTACGCCAGCTCCAAAGTTTGCAAGGGAAGGAATTTTTTTTGCATCATTTCACCCCCAATTACACTGAACTGATGAAAGGATTCACTCGTACTCAAGAAAGGTTACGAGTTTGTATGGGACGATACTACTAACAAATCCTTTGAATCTTTGAAACTTTCCTTAACCCGTACACCATTACTATTCCCTCCTGACTATGGCCAGGATTACTTCCTCTATTTCACTGCTTTGGACTCTACCATCACCATGGTATTAGTCCAAGAGGATGACTCGCATGATGAACATGTGATATACTATTTGAGTCGGAGTCTTACGACTACTGATACCAAATACCTACATGTGGAGAAATTGGCCTTGGCAGCTGTTCAAGCTATCCAACATTTTCGTCACTATATCCTATTACGTAGAACCATTGTTATTTCCGATTGCAACCATATGCAACACATCTTCATGCGACAATTGCTAGGGGGAAAGTAATCCAAATGGATAGTGATTCTCCAAGAGTTTGACTCAGAGTTTGAATGCTCTAAGTCTAAGAAATCTTTGGTTTTCGCTGAACTGATATGTGGCCTTTCCTCCACTGAGACAGAAAATGTGGCAGAGGATTCCTTGCTTGATAAATCCCTCTTTCTGATCAGTTTTGATGATATATGGTACGTGATATCATTATATATCTCCAGACTCAAACTTTCTGACCCGATCTCTCTAGCATCGATCGTCGTCACATACAATATCAAGTCTGCCAATACATCATTTTAGGTGATACTTACGACAAAGCCGATAAAGCTTTGAATGACTGTTACTCTAGAGAATGTGGCGGTCATATGTATGGGCATGCCACTGCCCAAAATATCATACGAGCAGGATATTTCTGGCCTTCTTTATTCAAGGATTGCATTACCGCTATCTAGAAATTCCATGCTTGCCAAACTTATAATAACAAGATAAGATCTCATCCTTCTCCTTTACATCCTATAGTTTTCGTTGGTCCATTTTCCAAATGGGGCATTGAATTCATGACATGTAACCCTCACTCGGCCGGGGGGCATGGATACATCATTGTAGCTGTGGATTAATTCACTAAATGGGTTGAGGTGATGCCCACATTTGATAACACCAGAAAAACTGCAACATTGTTCATATTCAATCACATCATTACTCGGTTTGGTGTTCCTCAAGCTATCGTTACTGATCACGATAGACATTTTCAAAATTTTATGATGTCTAAACTTACAGAAAAGTTGGGTCTTCGCCATGAAAACTCAACCCCCTATTACCCACAGACCAATGGCCAGGTTGAAGCAATCAAAAAAGTTCTCATTACTATGCTTCGACGAACGATAGGAATTCATAAGACAAGCTGACACACGATGTTGTTCTCAACATTATGGGCATATCATACATCTGTCAAGTTTGCCACAAGATTTACACATTTCCATCTAGTTTATGGTATCGAGACTATCTTGCTGATTGAATGTGAAATACCGTCTTTGAAACTAGCCATTGAACTTCTCCCCAATACCTCTACTGAAGAAGATCGTCTTTTGTATTTAATGCAATTAGACGAAACCTGTCATGATGCCACCCTAGTTATTGAAACCTAGAAGAAATGTGTTAAAGCCCAATATGAAAAACATGTCAAGCCACGTATTTTTTCTAAAGGTGATCTTGTTCTTCTTTATGAATAAGATCGTGACTTACTAGGGGCTGGTAAATTCGAAGCCATGTGGTGAGGTCCTTACATTGTTAAACGTGTGTTGGAGAAGGGAGCTTATGAGCTAGTTGATTATGATGGAATCCCTTTGAGTGAGCCCCGAAATGGGCTTTACTTAAATAAGTACTATGCTTAAGTCATTTTTGCATGAGTGCTTGTAATTTTAGTGTATCATACTCTTGTGTGCTTTTTCATTGTTTGGTTTCGAACCTCAACTGCTTACCTTGCGTTGTGCTTGGTTTCCAGATGTCGGTGTTTTCACTACCCTACATTGGCTTCATTGATGGTGCTAGTCGCAGTACTAAGAAATTAACATCTACTGCTTGGGCAATCTATGCACCTACAAATGAGTTGATTAGACTTCGTGGTGTTTGCCTCGGTCGTGCAACTAACAATATCGCGGAATATAGTGCAGTCATMGAATTATTGATCGATGTTCTGTCCCTTGGAATCCATCATCTTGTTGTACGACTCGATTCAYAGTTAGTAGTCCTACAGTTGAGTAACGTCTACTCCATCAGAAGTCCTACGCTATTAAGGGTATATTTACAAATTCACCTCTTGGAACTTCATTTTGATTACATAAAATATCAACACATTCCTAGATGTCTAAATACATTAACATATGCATTGGCTAATTATGTGTTAGAAAGACATGTGAGAAATTTATAAAATCCAATCACACTTTGTATATACAACAAGTAAGATGGTAGAATCCTCATATATATGTAACGATAATTTTTTTACAAAAAGTGTCTTTGTCTGAAGACCAAAATATAAAAAAATTGAAGCACATGGCTTCATATACAAATATATCATCAAGGATGTTGCTCGCAATAACATACGACTACTCGTGATACTCTACGAAGCAGTCAACTGATAGAAGAAGATACACCCATTGTGTGGCATTGGTAATGTCTCGGGGTCTCATAAATAGAGGTATCCCGGACATTCATCGTTAACCCCTCCAAGTTTTTCTCTATAGCCTCATAGTCAACAATGACTAATCCTGCTACCTGGACTCTCTCCCCCTGCCTCTGAATGGGAGATGAACCTAGAGGTCGATAAGGTCCCACATCTGCATTTTCAAAGATCTTTTTGATTAGTCATCAGATTACAAACATAAAAAACATTTCATATTTAAAAATTACAAAAGAATTAGAAAACCAAAATGTACTTCTTACCTATGTTCCCCCATTGAGAACCTTTAGGAAGAACCAAGTCTAAGTCGCCTCTGAATTCTAAGCCGACATATGCGTAATCATTTACCATAAGTATATGGGGCCTCAAACAACAAAAGAAAACATCATTGTACCTGATTATAGGACCAGTCACATGTCGAGCCATGAGGTCACACCACCTCTTCATTCTTGGATCCTATGGGGCTAGTATGCCCCAATCTACCTGTAGGCGCAAGTGTGGAACCCTCTCCAGGAAGGACACCAAAATCGATCTGTATTCGAATTTTTTCAAGTCACCTCTCCTACACTTGGTCAACTGTTTCTTCATGCTTATAATAACCCCATCACTCCAATTGAAAAATCAAGGCTCCATGCATTCCAGTGCATACTGGAAGTCTCTCTGAAGGGTCATATGTGGAGCTGCACTCCCCTCCATATGCGCAATGGTGTATAGGATAGTCCGTAGAGTTAAGTCATGAACATCTTGGATAGCAACCTTGCCACTATGTTTCTCAGTGCCTGGAACACAATGTGCACTGATGTAATGGCTCATAGGTTCGCCACCTCCTCTACTACTTGTTAGTGTGACCTGAGCCCCTCGACGAGACAACTCGGTCAATAAATATATGTCCTTGATATCTATCTCCAAGATGTGATCCCCCACATGGAAAACCTGTTGGTCTACGTCCCACATATGGACTAAGTATTCCAATAACCTCAACTGGGCCCTCATGCTCTGGATCTTGAAAACTTTTAGCAGTCCACACTGCAGGAGGGAATTTACTGTTCCTAAGTCATTCCCAACAAAGTAATATTCATCCTCATGTTCTCTTTCTCGCCACTCCAACATCCTTACTATAGAAGACTTGAAATGGAACATAAAAGAGACATTAACATCTTCATCTTTCTCCTAGACACTTTTTATTGACTAAAACATCTTAAAATTTTTTTGGTTTTGCGCACATCACAGGCTAGCTATCCCGTACAGTGCGGATTCATCACACTGTACCTTAAAGGTTGTCTGCGATGACCTAAGGTCGTCGTAGGGCACGATACAAGGCGCCTGCAACGACCTCCGAGCACAAATATCCTAAAAAATGCGACCTAAAAAGACATTTCCAACCAATGAAAAGAAAAAATAAAACCATGGAAAGATGAAAGAAGTGAAGATTACATGTCCTACGGAGTCCGTTCGCCAAATGGTCAACCATGCCTCCTGCAATCCGCAGTGGAAGTTGGAGGTAAAAAGGGGGTTTTTGGAACGAAGTTTGGGTGGAGTAACAATGAACTGGTAAAATGAGTTTGTACTCATATTTATTTACTTTTCACCTTTCCATTTCATTTTTTAATATTATTTTAATGTATTTCACCTAAACCCTAGACTTCTAATGGTGTTACAAGTGTTTAATTTTTCATAGGTGAGAAATTTAGGAGTGGAATTTGAACAAGGATACATTTTTGGGGTTTGCTTTTATACATCTGTCCTCTGTACAGATCCTTTTAGAGTTTTTCAGGAAAAACTTCGAGCTTAGGTTTTGTTCCTTCTCATGCTCATAAATCAATGAGAATGTAACCGAGTATACTTTTGTCGTATTTTAGTACTCGTGATGGTAACACGAAAAATGAAACCCATAGAGCATCCTTTAAGCTCTTTTCATGCTCCATAAAAATGAAAAGATTGCCGAGCAACCTTGTTCTTTTCATGCTCGTAAAAGTATTTGAAGAAAAAATTTGATGGGCAGTAGGTTATCACTTTTTCGGTCTCATTGAATTAATTTACGAAAAAGGAACCGAGGGAGTTCTCTTTAAGTGTTTTTCAGACTCTCTAAACATGAAAACCCCCGAGTTTTCTCTCTTTGGACTCGTTAAACAAACATCGATAGACCCATATGAGACCGAACGACTCCTTCTTAGGATTCGTTAAAAATACTCAGAGGGACTTGTCCGAAGGATGAGCTTACATCAACAAGCATATGTTATCCTCCTCAAGCTTGTGTAAAAATAAAGAGGTACTCGCCATAAATGGTGGGGGAAAATTTGGGAAAGAAATGTGTCTCTGTATCTGTGTTAGTGGCAGTAAGAGTTGCCAATTTTGTTATAGGACTTATCAGTAAATGCAGACATAAACAGATCTCCCTAGATCCACCTAGATATAAAAATAAAAAAAAACAGGAAATGACACTTTCCCTAAGCTCTAATCATTAAGTTTACTATCAAACGAAAGATATGCGACATACCATTTAAATATCACTTCCTCTTGTCATCGTCATCCTAGCTCCACTTCAATGTTCTTGTGATATTAGATATTCAATAAAATACAAGCCAACCAAAGTGAAAGAAATATATCATACTCAAAGAGAACCTATGTATGTGATCAAGGAATCATACAATAAAACGAGATGAGTTTTATGGGAAATAAATATATCTAAACCTGTATTCTATGGAAGAGTCACTTTTGAACATGACACCCTTTCACTCGCTTTGTGTCTAGGTTGGAAAATCCTCTTGTCTCCTGATCATACTCCTTTATAAGATTACCAATTGGTTTGTGATCCCTGTTTTTGAGTTAGTGTTTCTAAGATAGTTTTCGTGTCGTTAATGTGTTCAAAGAGAAGTTCAACCCATAAATCCTTCTATTGCGTCGACCATTTCTGTAGTCCTTAAGCCTTTTATTGCGTCAACCATCCCTGAGTCAGTCCTGAATCACTTGTTACTCTGATCTACCTCAAATATTTTTTCCCATTTCGTGTCATTGATGGGGGATACATTAAGGCCCTCCCGTGACGAGTCTTTTCCTATCGACTCAACTCATTATCCAAGAATTAGACTTAGAAACTAATTGGTACCTTGGAACTTGCATGCCTTAATGGCAGGCTTCCTCACTTTCGACAATGGTTTTTCATTATTGACCCCTTATTTGGAGATTCCACCGAGTGTTCAACTTCATCTCATTAAGTCACACTCGTTGGATTGTACTAGTGTACCTTGGGAGTCATTGACATGAATGGTGATTTCCCTCACACTTGTTAATGATTTTCATCATTGACCGGTAATCAAGTGGTGTCTACCATGTTTGACTTCAACACATGTACTCACATGGTTAGATTCATGCTATAGAGTGATGGAGATGAATACCTTAGATATTTTCTGACAGATTCAGGTTGCGTTGGAGTATATTCAGATTGTACTGTTGCATAGCATAGATCCATAGTTTATGTCTCATGGCTATGTTGAAATTTGAGTCTTTAACACATAGATCCACAGTGTATTTTTGGTGGCTATGTTCATATTTGAGTCATATTGGCATGGATACACAATGTATGTTTGGTGGCCATAACCTATCTTACTTGACATGGATCTTTGCATGTCAGCATTTATACTTTGAGTCAATTGTATTCTGAGTATGAGAATGCCTAACTTAGTACTGATATATTATTGTACGGTATTTCCTTGTTTGTTGGCAGGTTTCCGACCGACGTGTTCCTTGTTCCCTACACACACTCGACAAAGAATTTTAGCTATCACTTTGTTCTAACTTCATACTTTGGGGGGCTCTCTCTTACACATTATTTTCGTCACCCCTACAACCTTTAATGATGTAAACCTATCCTTTGTTCTTAGAAGGACCAATGAACCAAATTCCTGAAGAAAGAAAGGAGAAGAACTTTGCCTGAGAGAAGAAATTGTATTTTCCTTTGTAAAAACACTATTAAGGAAGGTCGTCATAGGCTGCACTATATATAGGGTGCGACAATGCTCTATCATCGCCCTCTTCTATAAATCTAAGGTGTGATGTCTTCGCAGGTTGCACTATACTTAGGGTGCGACGATTTCCGTACGTGGGAAAAACGAGCATTTGCTTGATGCTTCTAGAAGGAGAAGTTTCTATGGTGAGGTGGCCTCCGATCGGTTTGGATCTTACTCACTTTTCTGATTTAGTGGGATCATCCTAACCTCCTCACCTTATCCTCTTTAGATTATAAAATGAGAGGAGCTCTCATGGAGAGAGTTAGTTGGATTGAGCTTGGGGAATTTAGATTGGAAAATTAGCTTGGGTTTTGTAGCTTGGAGTTTTTGGAGCTTGTATATTGGCTTTGAGCTTTTCTTTGTCAAGATAGATTGTTGATTTTAGAATCCTTGGAGCAGAAGTGTGTGGGAAGCAAGGAAATATTGGAAGGGACCTTGCGACATCAAGGCTTTGGTTTTAATCTCTCTTTCTATTATTTAATACAGATGCACTTTTCTTTCCTATATGAATCGTATTTGTCCATATTGTATGATTCCTTGATCACATACATAGTTTCATATCAAGTAGGCTCTGTTATTCTTGTCTTCGTTGGCTTGTGTTCCTTTACAGATATTTCTCCATAATCCTTACGATGGAGCTTGGATTCAAGGATGATTTTAAGGATGAAAATTTATTTTAAAATGTAGAAACCTTGGCAAATCTTACTAATCCTTCATATTCCAACTATAAATGTTTGGCGATATTTTTTAAAAAATATTCAAATTTCTAAGGATTTTCTACAGTTTTTATAAAATTTTGGCGATTTTTAAATTAAAATATTTGTATCCTATAGAATTTGGGTGAATCATTTTTAAAATAGCGAATATCGTTTTTGGAAAAACCATGGAAAATTAGCCCATGAGCGAAATTTAGCCCCTAAAATCATCCCTGCTTGGATTGCATTGACGAAGTCGTATCTTCTATATTTAAAAGGTATGTCTTAGATCCATTTCTCATTTGATAATTGAAATCTAAGGAAAGAGTAGTGTACTGTCTTGGTTTGTTCTAGTTTTGTAGTGAAGCTAGGGGGATTGATTTGTGTCCGCACTTAACAATTAACCTAATAACAGTAGCACACTTTTTTTTTGGGAGTCAAAACTATGACCTAATTGAAATTGTGACCTTGATCACTAGCACCACCACAAATAAAACATTGAAAAGAACTCTTAAATATAAAACTGTTATTACTTGATAATTGATTTACTATTTTTATTTTTTTAATAATTTAAATTAAGAAAATACTCCTAAACAATTTTATTTTATTTTTTCGAAAAAAAAAAATCTTTTTTAAACAAAGAAAAAGAATGTTTAAAAATAAAAAATGCAAATCACAATTTTTTAATCAAAAAATACTAAAATGAAATGAAAAGGAGAAAAAT
>SNQJ01S0012805.1:111467-149598 GCA_010110895.2 Picea sitchensis
GAAATTACCATCATTTGGTCACCAAGCCAGGGTAATGGATCTCGGTTGCATGGCTAAGAGAAAGGGAGTTTCATCACGAGCCAACCTTCTCATTCCCACTAGGTGTTTTTGAGTGACACTGACATTATATGGACACCACTCTAAGACAATGGCCTTCAACATGTCCTTAAAATATGAAAGAAACAAAGAATGGAAAAATGATGGGCTTGGAAAAATTGCATTACAAATGAAGGTGCCACACACCCTTGACAAAGGCACCCATGAATGAGACACTAAAACCCATTGTATGTCATGAACCCCATGCCCATCGAGTCTTGATCCTTAACCACTTCATCCAATTTACATGGCTTAGAGAGGGATCTCTTGGAAACACTCCTTGATCTACGAAAATATCTACCCAATAAGACAACTCGTCAACCCTCCCATATCCAATCTTGGCAAGTCACATGATGTCTTTGAGCACTTAATTGTTTGACAGGGTAATCTTTGATGAACATTCTTAGGTGGCTCATTTGTTGACTCGATTTACTTATCATGATATTTTGACTTGATATCCTTGGAGGGCGTGCTTGTTTCTATTTGCAGAACCTAGTTGGTGGAAAGTTTTGGAGGAGCAAGCCTAACTTGGGGCTTCCATGGGGCTTGAAGCCCATAAGTGGATGCCAATGACCCACATGAAGAATGAGAGAGATGAAACTTAGTAGTCCTATAATATTACTTGGATGACATAACCTATCCCCTACATGCCAAACATTTTTCCTAGGAGAGGCAAAATGTCACCCTTAGAGGCGTGACATTATCTAGGGGAATAAGGTTCGGTGGTGAGGTTGATATGCACTGGCACAAGGAAATTTTGAGTATTTTTAGGTTTTGACCATGAAGGAAGCGACTTGGATGATTGTCATGTGGATTTGGGAAGCCTACCTACACTCCTCCAACACCAACGACTTGCTCCTAGTGCCAAAACGTCCCCTAAAGGGGCGACATAACTTTAAATTAGGGTTTCTCTTTGTGTAAAAGAAAATTTTAAGTGAATTGTTTAATATTATTTTGTAAAAGGGGAAATATTAGGGCTTCTGACCCCTAGTCTTGTGGTTTACCCTAATATTATGTGGACAAACTATTTTGGAGACATTTTGTATAAATAGAGATCATAAGATCTCATTTCATAACATAACTCTCCCTTTGTGAGAAGTACATGGTTGCAATTTTTGCTACTCTTGGTGATTTTGGTGTTTCTATATTGTGGAATGTATTATGGTGAATGTCTCTTGGTGATTATATGAGGAGGAGTGATGTGCACCCCCCTAAAGACTTTCTCTCCTGAATCTTGGATGAATGTTGCATGATAACTAGGGTTTTTTCTCTCATTTCTTGGATTAGGTAAGGAAAACTATGCATATGATATTATTTTCTTGCTTACTTTGTTTATTGTTTGTGGAAACCCTAGGGAGGATTATTCTAGATACACCCTCCATCATTGCTTCATATTTTTGTTAAAGGTTTTAAGTCTTTCTTTTTTGCAAGGGTTTCTAGGAGGAATACGAGTGTGTATACCCTCCTAGATTTACCCTAAGTTTGGTTGGCATACCCTAGGGAGTAAGAGGGTTTACACCCCTAGGGAATTTTTTGATATATATTTTGATTTGAAGACTCCATCACCCAATTTTAAAGGCACTAATATGAAGTATTATTTCATTAGAGAAACAAAATATTGCATTGGGAAACATGATTTCTTGTCGTATTAATGTTTTGCAACTTGGGTTGTGTTCCTTGTGCTTAGAGAGCCTATCATCCACTAGGGTGTTCCCATAAAAGGGGTAGTTCTTGCTTCTGTTACAAGTTTTAATATTCAACCATTAGGGATGCAAAAACCCTAATCTAATTGCTTGAATAATTCTTTAATCAACCGCTGGAATTTGCCCAAAGTTTGCACACTTACACTTCTTGGTCTAGAGCAAGTTTTGGAAACGTTTGGAGGATTTTTCGTGGCTTATTTTATTTCTGTAATAATTTGTTTTTTACAGCCATGAGGCTGATATATATTTCTTTATAAAGTGTTTACAACAACCTTATCTCTTCATGCTAGTATCTTGGTCTTTAATATTAAGTTTTGCTAGTATTTAGCTAGTTTATCTCTTGTATATTTCACTTGATTTCTAGCACTTGTTTAGCAGATTATTGTGTCATTTTATTGCTGATATATATTTTTGATAAAAAATTCTATTATATACAACAAGCTTAAATTTCTTGTCCAATTGGTTATATTTCATCATATGCTTTTTTTTCTTATGTCTCGGGCAGGTATTTCACTATCAACAGGTCACTCAACATATTTGGAAATCGTTGAACCTTCCAAATATTCTTTCCCAAGACCTTCATACCATTTAGAATTTACCTCTAGGGACATCCTCTTCATATTCATCATTTTCCATATAATTCCCCCTAGGGTCACCGAGATTCCCCCCTTGACGTGACTACCTCACCTCTAAAGTGAAAAGATCACCTACCTAAGGTGACAGTGGGTAGGTTCCCTTGTAGTTGTCACCAATTGGTGGTTGGGTCAGGATTTTCCCAACCTACAACTTGTGCAATAACATTTTGGCAACGTTTCCAAGGAGGATTTTAATTCCTCTTCAGAACCATAATGACACTTTGGAAAGCTATCCCAAAGCCTATATCAATTATCTTTCCTGGCGACTCCACCCAAGGGATGCTCCATTTCCACCTTTCTTGATGATATCTTCTTGAAGATCATATGGTGACTTCACCCTCCCAAAACCATTCCTTTTCCAAACATTTACCCCCTGGGAGGTTCAGGCCTTCTAAGGTCTACCAAAGAAGGCCTCCTCTCAAGTCTCCCATTGTAAAAACCACCTTCCATGTACCCACCTTTCCCTCCTTTGGTGAGACTTGATCTCACCTGGTGACTCCATTGAGGTGTCCTTTCGGTCAATGGAATTATGGTACCATGGGATGAACCCTCATACATAACTTGTTGTGACTCGACGATTACATTTTACAGATGGAAAAGGAAAAGGATGCTAATCAAGATGCTAAGGAAATGATGAATCACATAAGATATTTATTTCCTGCCCTTGACGATGAAGAGGTGCTTGAAGAACATATATATGAAGAATGTTACCAAGGATATTTCGATGAATATCCAGACGAGGCATTTTATGAAGAAGAAGTGCTCATATATACCCTTCCATTTGATGAATACATCCAAGCCTTTGTTCCTCATGCACACCAAGAAGAGAACATGATGAGTAATAATCCTTTTTAATATCTTGATGACACCTTATTCCATGACTTTTTAAGTGAAGAGGTGTTAGAGGAACACTTGGATGTGACAAATCTTTCTGAAAACGAGCACATGAAGCACTTTACATTAAGAATCAAGCCTCGTGTGATCAAGAGGTGATGGAGGAGCATTCCCATGAAGAGAAAAAATAATCCCGATGAAGTAAAACATGTTGAGGCATTGTTATCTTTGCTCCCACATGATGTAGTTGAGTTTTTCCAGCTGTTCTCTCTTCATGTTCATGAATTTCAAGAAGAAACTAGCTTTAGTGATGAATATGAGGAGCCCATTGAATACATCCATACCCCTACTACTCCTGCACACGAAGACAAAGAGATGGTTACTTTTGTTGATGGTCTTATGGGAGAACCTTTACATATGGTTGATGAGCATATAGACACTTTCATATAGGCTGACAGACACAAGTGGGATTTTGGTCGTCTCATTTTCAATAGAGACCCCATTTATGAAATTGAGGGTAGCCCTCAAGAAAAGGGGTTTGAGTTGTCATCTTCAGAGAATTTGTTTTCATGCATATATGATTCATTTATCTGGGAGTCTAATGATGGCATGATTACATATTTATTCTGGGAGACTCAACTGCTTTCATCCTCAATTTTGGAGGAATACCAAGACATGGCCAGCTCAGAGTGATCAAAGGCTCATTCTTCAAAGACAAAGTATTTTCATATTGGATATTTTCATGAATATTTGTAGGTGAAGAGGTAGTGTTTTTCTACACTTGAACATGTTCCTTACCTCTTACCCTCTTCTCCAATAGAACATTCTCTCTCTCTCTCTCTCTCTCTCTCTCTCTNCTCCTCGACAAACAATGAGTCTTTGTGCGCATATGAAGATGAACCTTCATCTACATATAGTATCCCCCTTCATAGATGGATTCATAAAGATTGTCGCTATCACTTCAAGTAGGATTCCTTACATGATTAGAGTGGCAGATATTATTTCCAGGAGGATTTCCTCCCTCCCACCCATCTCCATGAGTTTAATCTCATGATTGATTATATATCTATTTATGCTCATGATCATTACGTGTTTGACTTATCTTTGTTGTTTTACATAATCAAGCATAGGGGGAGATATTTTGATGAGATGATCAACTAGTTGCACTAGTTGTATCCTTTCACCTAATATCATCCATCACTTGATCTCCAGGGCCCAAGGCCCTAGGTAAATAGGTAGGTCATTTTTATTTCTTGCATTTGCATCTTGATTTCTCATATTAGTTTAGATGCATTTCATTTTAATTTTTTCTTTATTTTCATATTGATTTCATGATTAGTTTAGAAATTTTTGAAAAAATATCAAAAATTTTCTTTTCTAGATTAATTTTCAATTTTCAATTTTCATGTATATGGATAAAGGGTGATAACACCACCCTAGATGCTCTAATCCATTTTTATGAGTTTTTCCAAGAACATGTCTACCAGAAGGTGTTGTGGTTCTCATGCACACTACATAGAGCACATGTCCCCAAGTAGGAACGAGATGCTATCCCCATTTTTTGGCATAACTACGGATATTATCTCTCGAGGCCCTCAGGTTGCAGATATGGAGTGCCAAGAGACTACATGACTAGCAGTATCCTGTTGCACATATGTAGACCCTTCTCACCACCACATAGGTCGTAGATTTCCATATGGCATCCACCACACCAACTGTCTTCTGAGAGGCACTGGGACTTGCTCCATGAGGTACAAGTGAGGTATTATGGTGAGTGTCATTTCAATATTTGAGGAATTTGAGTATGTTGTATATTAGAATACTTTAGATTTCATGAGATATGCTTGGACATTATGCCTTTTTCCCTGCTTCACCTTGGTGGTTGACATTGTKCCCTAGTAAGTGGTCTTCCTTGGGGATGGTTTTTCTATTAGGAATTCCCTTGAAGAKCCATCGTACTGTTCTCGACCATACTTACCACTTTCCATCACTATTTCCCCCCATTTMCTTATCTCTTGGGATTTTAGGGTGTATTGAACCTAGAAGGGGTTGTCCCTCATTCTATGGGAAGAAGGGGCTGAATGCCCAKAGGGACTGTTGTTAGGTAAAATATAAAAGACTATATATAAACCTTCTAGATGCTTCGCCTAGGGATCCCACTAGAAATAAATGAAACACTTATCTGTAATAAAAAGGGAACCCACAATAATAATGATTAAGMATGCTTAAAGGGTTAGTTGGAGGATAGGAGGTCTCATCATGAGATGACCTATCATGTTCATATATATCTAGTGGTATGACATTACCATCATCTGGTCACCAAGTTAGGGTGATGGATCTCAGTTGCATGGCTGAGAGAAAGGGGGTCTCATCACGAGCCAACCTTCTCATTTCCACTAGGTGTTTGTGAGTGAGACTGTCATTATCTAGACACCACGTTAGGACATTGGCCTTCAACCTATCCTTAAAATATGAAAGAAACAAAGAATGGAAAAACGATGGGCTTGGAAAAATTGCATTGCAAACGAAGGTGCCACACACCCTCTACACAGGCACCCATGAATGAGACACTACAACCCCTTGTATGTCAAGAACCCCATTCCCATTGAGTCTTGACCCTTAACTAATTCATCCACTTTACATGGATTAGAGAGGGATCTCTTGGAAACACTCCTTGACCTAGGGAAAGATCTACCCAATAGGACACCTCGTCAACCCTCCCATATCCAAGCTTGGCAAGTCGCATAATGTCTTTGAGCACTTAATTGTTTGATAGAGTAAACTTTGATGCACATGCTTAGGTGGCTCATTTATTGACTTGATTTACTTATCATGATAATTTTACTTGAGATCCTTGGAGGTCGTGCTTGTTTGTCTTTGCAGGACCTAGTTGGTGGAAAATTTTGGAGGAACAAGCCTAGATTTGGCTTCCATGGTGCTTGAAGCCCACATGTGGATTCCAAGGGCTTGCATGCCAAATGAGAGAGATGAAACTTCATAGGCCTAGAATAATACTTGGATGACATAACCTATCCTCTACAAGCCAACCGTTGTGCCTAGTAGAGGCAAAATGTCACCCTTAGAGGCGTGACATTATCTAGGGGGGCTAGGGTTTTGTGGTGCGATAGGGTTTGGTGGTGAGGTTGTTATGCATTGGCATAAGGAAATTTTGAGGAGTTTTAGGTTTAAACCATGAAGGAAGTGACTTGTATGCTTGACATGTGGCATTGGGAAGCATTCTTACACTCCTCCAACACCAACGACTTGATCCTAGTGCCAAAACGTCCCCTAAATGGGTGGCTTCACTTTTAATTAGGTTTTCTCTTTGTGTAAAAGAAAATTTCAAGTGAATTGTTTAATATTATTTTGTAAAAGGGGAAATATTAGGGTTGTTGACCCCTAGTCTTGTGGTTTACCCTAATATTATGTGGAAAAACTATTTTGGAGACATTTTGTATAAATAGAGATCATAAGATCTCATTTCATAACATAACTTTCCCATTGTGAGAAGTACATGGCTGAAATTTTCACTACTCTTAGTGATTTTGGTGTTTCTCTCTTGTGGAATGTCTTATGGTGAATGTCTCATGGTGATTGGATGAGGAGTTATGCACACCCCCTAAAGACTTTCTCTCTTGAATCTTGGATGAATGTTGCATGGTAACTAGGTTTTGTTTTCTCATTTCTTGGGTTAGGTAAGGAAAAATCTGCATATGCTATTATTTTCTTGCTTGCTCTGGTTATTGTTTGTGGAAACCCTAGGGAGGAGTATGATAGATACACCCTCCATCATTGCTTCATATATTTTTTAAAGGTTGTAAGTCTTTATTTTTTTCAAGGGTTGTTAGGAGGAATACAAGTGTGTATACCCTCCTAGATTTACCCTAAGTTTGGTTGGCATACCCTAGGGAGTAAGAGGGTTTACACCCCTAGGTTTTTTTTTGGTCTAGCTTGTGATTTAAAGACTCCATCAACCAATTTTAAAGTCACTAATATGAAGTATTCTTGCATTAGAGAAACAAAATATTACATTGGGAAACATGATTTCTTGTCATATTAACATTTTGCAACTTGGGTTGTGTTCCTTGTGCTTAGAGCACCTCTCAGTCACTAGGGCATCCCCATCAAAGGGGTAGTTCTTTATGCTATTAAAAATTTGCATCATCATCCATTAGGTATGCATAAATGCTAATCTAATTGCTTGAATAACTCTTTAATCAACATCTGGAATTTGCCCAAAGTTTGCACACTTACACTTCTTGGTCTAGCACACTTTTTGGAATAGTTTGGAGGAGTTTTAGTGGCTGGTTTTCTTGCTGTAATAAGTTGATTGTTAAAGCCATAAGGCTGATATATATTTATGCATAAAGTTTTTACAACAATCTTATCTCTTCATGATAATATCTTGGTCTTTAATCTTGAGTTTTGCTAGTATTTAGCTAGTATATCTCTTGTATCTTTCACTTGATTTCTAACACTTATTTAGTAGCTTATTGTGTCATTTAATTTCTGATATATATATTTTAATAACAACTGATATTACGGACATTAAGCTTAAATTGCTTGTCCAATTGGTTATATTTCATCATATGCTTGTTTTTATTGTGTGTCAGGTAGGTACTTCACTATCGACGGGTCACTCAACATATTTGGCAACCCTTGAGCCTTCCTAGGAATTATTTCCCAAGACCTTCATACCATTTAGAATTGACCTCTAGGTAAATCCTTTTCATCTTCATCCTCTTCCATCTCATTACCATTAGGGTCACCGTGATTCCCCCCTTGAGGTGACTACCTCACCTCTATAGTGACGGGGGCATCTGCCTAAGGTGACAGTGGGTAGGTTCCCTCCTAGTTGTCACCAATTAAAAGTTGGGTAGGGATTTTCCCCACCTACGAATTGTGTGATAACATTTTGGCATCGTTTCTAGGGAGGATTTTAAATCCTCTTCAGAACCCTAACGAAACTTTGACAAGCTATCCAAAAGCCTCTATCCCTTAGCTTGCCTGGTGACTCCACCCAAGGTACATTCCCTTTCCACATTTATTGTTGAGCTCTTCTTGAATATCATTCGGCGACTCCACCCTCCCAAAACCCTTCCTCTTCCAAAAATTTTCTCCCTGAGAGGTTCATGTCTTCTAAGTTATACCAAAGAAGGCCTCCTCTCAAGTCTCCCATTGTCAAAACCACCTTCCACGTACCCACCTTTTCCCATTTCCGTCCTTTAGTGAGACTTGATCTCACCTGGCGATTCCATTGAGGTGTCCTTTTGGTGAATGGAATTATGGCACCATGGGATGAAACCTCATATAGAACTTGTTGTGACTCGACAATGGCATTTTTACAGATGGAAAAGGAAAAGGATGCTAATAAAGCTGCTAAGGAAATGATGAATCACATAAGAGAGTTATTTCCTACCCTTGATGATGAAGAGGTGATTTAAGAACAAATATATGAAGAAAGTTACCAAGAATATTTCGGTGAAGATCTAGATGAGACATTTCATGAATAAGAAGTGATCATATCTACCCTTCCATTTGATGAAGACATCCAAGCCTTTGTTCCTCCCACACATCAAGAAGAGAAAAACATGAGTGATAATCCTTTTGAAGATATTGATGACACCTTATTCCGTGACTTTGAAAGTGAAGAGGTGTTATAGGAACCCTTGGATGCGACAAATCTTTTTGAAAAAGGGCACATGAAGCACTATGCATTAAGAACCAAGCCTCATGCAATGAAGAGGCGATGGAGGAGCATGCCCATGAAGAGAAAAAATAATCTCGATGAAGTAAAACATGTTGAGGAATCATTATCTTTTCTCCCGCATGATGTAGTTGAGGTTGTCCAACCATTCTCTCTTCCTGTTCATGAATTTCAATAAGTTCAAGAAGCAACTAGCCTCAATGATGAATATGAGGAACCTGTTGAAGATGTCCATGCCCCTACTCATCCTGCACACGAAGACAAAGAGATGGTTACTTTTACTGATGGTCTTGTGAGAGAACCTTTACATATGGTTGATGAGAATATAAACACTTTCATACAGACTGGAAGATGCAAGTGGGATTTCAGTAATCTCATTTTCGATAGAGACCCCATTTACAACATTAAGGGTAGCCCTCAAGAAAAGGGGTTTGAGTTGTCATATTCAAAGGTATGATTTTCATTTGTATATGATTCATTTATCTGAGATCCTTATGATGACATGATTATAGATTTATTCAGGGAGACTCAACCACTTTCATCCTCAATTTTGGAGGAATACCGGGACGTGGCCACCTTAGAGCAATCATAGGCTCATTCTTCAAAGCAGAAGTATTTTCATCTTGGATATTTTCATGAATATTTGTAGGTGAAGAGACACTGTTTTTCTACACCTGAGCCTATTCCTTACCTCTTACCCTCTTCTCCAATAGACCATGCAGTATTATTTATCTCTCTCTCTCTCTCTCTCTCTCATTTTCTGTCAGTCCTTGACAAACAATGAGTCTTTTTGTGCAGATGAAGATGATCCTTCATCTACATATAGTATCCCCCTTCAAAGATAGATTCATAAATATTTTGACTATCACTTCAAGTAGGATTCCTTGCATGATCAGAATGGCATATATTCTTTCCAACACAATTTACTCGCTCCCACCCATATCTATGAGTTTCATTTCATTTCATGATTATATATCTATTTATTCTCATGATTATTACGTTCTTAACTTATCTTTGGTGTTTTACATAATCATGCACACGGGTAGATACTTTGATGAGATGATCAACTAGTTGCATTGGTTGTATAATTTCACATGATATCATATATCACTTGATCTTCAAGGCCCCAAGGCCCTAGGTAAGTAGGTAAGTCATTTTGATTTCTTTCATTTGCATCTTGATTGCTCATATTAGTATAGATTTATTTCATTTTCATTTTTTTTCTCTATTTGCATATTGATTTCATGCTTAGTTTATAAATTTTTGAAAAAATATCAAAATTTTTCTTTTCTAAATTAATTTTCAATGTTAAATTTTTATGTATATGGATAGAGGGTGATAGAACAACCCTATATGCTCTAATCCTTTTTTTCGAGTTTTGGCAGGAACATGTCTACCAGGAGCTGTTGTGGTTCTCATTCACTCTACAACGAGAACATGTCCCCAAGTAGGAACCATATGTTATCCCCATTTTGTGGGATAACTAAAGAGATTGTGTCTTGAGGCCCTCGGGTTGCAGATATGGAGTGCCAAGAGACTACATGAATAGCAGTATCCTGTTTCACATATTGAGACCCTTCTCACCACCATAGAGGTCGTAGATTCTAGATGGCATCCACCACACCAACTAGCTTCCGAGAGGCATTGGGCCTTGCTCCATGAGGTACGAGTTAGGTATTTTAGTGAGTGTCATTTCAATATTTGAGGCATTTGAGTATATTGTAACTTAGACTGCTTTAGATTTCATGAGATATGCTTGGACATTATGCCTTTTTCCCTAGTTCACCTTTGTGGTTGAAATTGTCCCCTAGTAAGTGGTCTTCCTTGGGGATGGATTTGCTACTAGGAATTCCCTTGAAGAGCCATCGTACCATTCCTGACCATAGTTACCACTTTTCATCACTATTTCCCCCCATTTCCTTATCTCTTGGGATTTTAGGGTGTATTTAACCAAGAAGGGGTTGTCCCTCATTCCATGGGAAGAGGGGGATGAAAGCCCAGAGGGATTCTTGTGTGGTAAAATATAAAATAATATATATAAACCTTCTAGATGCTTCACTCAGGGATCCCCCCTAGAAAGAAATGAAACACTTATCTGTAAGAAAAAGGGGACCCACAAGAACAATGATTAAGAATGCTTAAAGGGTTAGTTGGAGGATAGGAGGTCTCATCATGAGATGGCCTATCATGTTCATAGATATATAGTGGTATGAAATTACCATCATATGGTCACCAAGCTAGGGTAATGGATCTCAGTTGCATGGATGAGAGAAAGGGGGTCTCATCATGAGCTAGTATTCTTGTTTCTACTAGGTGTTTGTGAGTGACACTGTCATTATATGGACACCACCCCAGGACAGTGACCTTCGACTTGTCCTTAAAATATGAAAGAAATAAAAAATGGAAAAATGATGGGTTTGGAAAAATTGCATTGCAAACGAAGGTGCCACACACCCTCTACAAAGGAACTCATGAATAAGACACTACAACCCCTTGTATGTCATGAACCCCATGCCCATTGAGTCTTGAGCCTTAACTGATTCATCCACTTTACATGGATTAGAGAGGGATCTCTTGGAAACACTCCTTGACCTAGGGCAAGATCTACCCAATAGGACAACTCATCAACCCTCCCATATCCAAGCTTGGCAAGTAACATAATATATTTGAGCACTTAATCGTTTGACATGGTAATATTTGATGCACATGCTTAGGTGGCTCATTTATTAACTTGATTTACTTATCATGATATTTTGACTTGAGATCCTTGGAGGGTGTGCTTGTTTGTCTTTGCAAGACCTAGTTGGTGGACAGTTTTGGAGGAACAAGCCTAGCTTGGGATTCCATGGGGCTTGAAACCCACAAGTGGATGACAAGGACCCACATGCCAAATGAGAGATATGAAACTTAGAAGGCATAGAATATGACTTGTATGATGTAACCTATCCCCTACATACCAAACGTTTTTCCTAGGAGAGGAAAAATGTCACCCTTAGAGGCATGACGTTATCTAGGGGGGCTAGGGTTTGGTGGTGAGGTTGATATGATTTGGCACAAGGAATTTTTTACGAGTTTGAGGTTTTGACCATGAAGGAAGTGACTTGTATGCTTTACATGTGGCTTTGGGAAGCCTTCCTACACTCCTCCAACACCAACGACTTTCTCCTAGTGCCAAAATGTCCCCTAAAGGGGTGATGTCACTTTAAATTAGGGTTTCTCTTTGCGTAAAAGAAAATTTTAAGTGAATTGTTTAATATTATTTTGTAAAAGGGGAAATATTAGGGTTTTTAACCCCTATTCTTGTGGTTTACCCTAATATTATTTTGAAAAACTATTTTGGATACATTTTGTATAAATAGAGATCATAAGATATCATTTCATAACACAACTCTCCCATTGTGAGAAGTACATGGCTGAAATTTTCGCTACTCTTGGTGATTTTGGTGTTTCACTCTTGTGGAAGGTCTTATGGTGAATGTATATTGGTGATTGGATGAGGAGGAGTGATGCACACCCCCCTAAAACCTTTCTCTCTTGAATCTTGGATGGATGTTTCATGGTAACTAGGGTTTGTTCTCTCATTTCTTGTATTAGGTAAGGAAAAATATGCATATGATATTATTTTCTTGCTTAATTTGGTTATTGTTGGTGGAAACCCTAGTGAGGAGTATGCTAGATACACCCTCCATAATTTCTTCATCTCTTTGTTAAAGGTTTTAAGTCTTTCTTTTTTGAAAGTGTTGCTAGGAGGAATACGAGTGTGTATACCCTCCTAGATTAACCCTAAGATTGGTTGGCATACCCTAGGGAGAAAGAGGTTTTATACTGCTAGGGTTGTTGCTGATATAACTTTTTCTTTAAATAATCCACCACCCAATTTTAAAGGCACTAATATGAAGTATTCTTGCATTAGAGAAACAAAATATTACATTGGGAACATGATTTCTTGTCGTATTAAATTTTTGCAACTTGGGTTCTGTTCCTTGTGCTTAGAGAACCTCTCAGCCATTAGGGCGTCCCCATAAAATGGGTAGTTTTTGCGGCTGTTACAAATTTTCATATTCAACCATTAGGGATGTAGAAACCCTAATGTAATTGCTTGAATAAATCTTTAATCAACTATTGTAATTTTCCCAAAGTTTGGAGGAGTTTTAGTGGTTGGTTTTATTTCTGTAATAAGTTTATTGTTACAACCATAAGGCTGATATATATTTCAAAAGAAAGTGTTTACAACAACCTTATATATTCATGCTTGTATCTTGGTCTTTAATCTTGAGTTTTGCTAGTATTTAGCTAGTCTATCTCTTGTATATTTCACTTTATTTGTAGCACTTATTTATCAGCGTATTGTGTCATTTCATTGCTGATATATATTGTTACTAACAAATTCTATTAGGGACAACAATATTAAATTGCTTTTCCAATTGGTTATGTTGCATCATATGTTTTTGTTTCTTGTGTCTCAGGCATGTACTTCACTATCGATAATTCACTCAATATATTTGGCAACCCTTGAACCTTCCCAAGATATCTTCCCAAGACCTTCATACCATTTATAATTGACCTCTAGGGACATCCTCTTCATCTTTATCCTTTTCCATCTCATTCCCCGTAGGGTCACTGGGATTCCTCCCTTGAGGTGACTACCTCACATATAAAGTGATGGGGACACCTCCCTAAGGTGAAAGTGGGTAGGTTCCCTCCTAGTTGTCGCCAATTGGTTGTTGGGTTGGGATTTTCCCAACCTACAACTTGTGCGATAACACCTTGAAATTCTTTGTGAGTTCATCTACTTGTGTCTTGTCCTGCATAGTCTTTTCTATCAGGGTCTTCACCACTTGCATTGTTATGTGGTCCTCCAATACTTTTATACTCTCTAAGTGTGCATGTTTGAGTCTGCCTTTCTCTATTTCCAACTCTGCTATCATACTCTCTACTTGCTCCTGCAGGGGATTCAACTAAGCCTATCTTGTCTGTCTTTCCCCTTAGATTTTATTCAAATATGCTTGCAGATTTTTTATTTCCTGTATGCTTTTTATCTTGTCTAAAATATTGATCCTCTTTTATCGTTGCTTCAAATCATGGACTGTGAAATTAAGATTTTCTTCCCTCTTATCCAACTATTGGATCCCTTCATATTTTTCCAGGCTCATCCAGATCTGCGTGGTTCTTTTGTAGAGCTCTGCTACTTCTTTTACTTCCAATGCAATCCTATCTGTTTGTTTTGTTGTCTGCTACTCCCTCTCTAATATGACTTCTGGAGGGGTGGTTGGTGTCAGATTCCCAACCAGTTCTACTATCTCCTATTTATAACCTTCCATCGTCTGTGCTATCCTATTTATATTTTCTTTCACACTGAGTTCTCCTGTTAGTGCATTGTCTGGAATCGTTTGGAAGGCTTCCTCAAGTCTTTTCTCCATTTTGTTTGCATGTTGTTTTTCCTCCTCACGTTCAATCTGTACTTCTTTGAGAACTGTCTCTAGCACTCCCTTCTCTTCCTTGGATGTCTCCAATTTTGTTGCATCCATCATGGCCCTTGATTCTACTTCCTGTGTGACACTCATATGCAACTTGTATAATTCCTTTGTTGGGATGTTAGATAATGCCAAATATAACTATTCCACATCCTTCAAATGTTTGTGCTCAGTGTCCTCATTTACTTGTAGCTTGCTCTATCTTATCTGGAATGTCACACTTCCCATTATTTCTGTCTGGACTATCTCCTTCTCTTCATGTATTGGCACATGTTGCACTGTGCTTCTCTGTTGTGCAACATTGAGATGTAAGCTCTCCAGGACTTCTTTAAATTCCATTATATTCTTCATGAGTTATTCTCTTTGAGATTCTATGACATAGAGTGATTCTTCTCCTCAATATTTCACTTTATCTTCTACTAACTCTTCTTCATCTTCTATGATTGTGAGCTCAATGGGCTTCTTCTGTGCCTTCATCTTCTTTCTCTATTCTCCCATATGCATGGTTGATTTCCTCTTCTCTGTTTGCGCAGGTTTCATTACCTATGGTATGTTTCCATTCCTTGTCTCCTGGGTTGGGATTTCATCTTTCTTATATGCTTCTCCATTTTTTCTTTTTTCACTGTTAGTTCCTAGCACCGAGGCTCTCGGTACTATTTCCTTCTTCCTTGTTTTTATTCTTGATGTACCAACAATTGTTGATTTGGTGTGCTCTGTTGATTTTCTAGTATTGGATGTTGGGATACTGAATTTTTGCGCTGTGGCAACTTCTTCCTGTTCTTTTCCCTTTGCTCCTTTCTTGACTGCTATTGGAACCTTCCATTGATCTTGCCATTATGCTAGTACCCATTGGAGTTCTTCTGTTGTTATGAAATACTGCATCTTTAGCCATGTTTTCTTAGGGTCTCTTCTGGCTTGTATCCATATGTTATGCCTTAATTCCTTGAAATTGGTAATCCCCTCATGCTCCTTCACCACTTCAGGTGAAATTCTCCAAGTGTCTGGAATTTTCTCCTGCATCTCCTTAATATACATGCAAAAAATGCTTGAGTTGGATTTTCTCTGCTTGGCATCTATGTTGTTTCACATGGTTTCATATCTTGTTGCTCCACACTTTCCTCTTCTTTCACAAAACATTGAAAACTTCAATTTTTCCCATGTGTCTAGAGCTATCAATATCAACAACCAGGAATAGTGGAACGTCGTTCCAGCATCTTGCACATCTCTGCAGTATTCTAAGAAGAGGTTGAGGAGATATGACGCCCAACTGAGAACTGTACCTTTTGCTCACCACGCAGCAGCTGCGACTACCCCTGCAGGTGATTCTTCTTTATGACACTTTCTAAGTAGCTTTAATTCCATCAACTTCATCGTAAATCTGGTAGTTGGGTCACATATGTTCTTAATGATCATACCTCTGCTGCATCTGTCTGTGACAATTTTTTCCTTCACTTCCTCTACAATGGAATTCTCCTTCGTTTTAGCATCAAGGTAATATTATGAATTTACCCTATTTGTTGGAAGTCCTATAAGTTTAGCAATTAGATTGAAATCAATCGAGACAGGTCTGTCCATCCATAAAAACCCTCCATGTACGCATGCCAAAGTTGTTTTACACATGCATTCACGTCCTTTCCCCTGCTGAAAGTGAGGGATTTCCAATAGATTCATAATTCCTGAGTTGTAAAGTCTAGCTATCCATTGTTTAGGCTCCATTATTAGGATTCCTTTTGATGTTGACCCCCTGTTTTGCATATAAACCTTTTACATAAGCTCTGGGAAATTTTCTACTTCGGTCACATCGTGGTCGACGTACCTCAACTTGTGAGCACATCCCAACATGTCTTATACAACTATGACAAAATATGGAATGTGGGGTACTAACAACATAATATGTGTTTGTGTGCATGCTATCGCTACTGATGTCCTATTCTTCGATGGCCCTACGATTGTTTCTTCCAGATTTCCTTCCTCCTGCATTTGTTCATTCGTGTCATGATCATCCTTGACCTCTGGGTTTTCCTCTGCTGTAGGTTTATCTGAATCTACCTGATCACTATCATTTTCTCCCTATTCACCTTCTGCGTGTGTCACTCTTGGATTTTCTATGCTAGGGTTTTCTTTCATCCTAGGGTTTTGTTGTTGCACTGCTTGGCTGATTTCCACTACTTCTTCTTCTTTGATCCATGCCAGACTGATTGATTCAATGTTTTTCATCGAAATGTCATCCACATTGACCACCCAAATTGTCTCTTCCATCGATCTGTTAGTGCTTCTGGTCCTTTGCGCAAATTGGCTTGGTCCTCCGTACTTTGGTGGTGACATCGTTCAAATTCCGGAAAATTTATGTGCAACTCGACTAGATTCTTCACAATCTTCGCCCACAATCACAATCTCTCTGAAATGTCACTCCTTTTCTAAAAAATCACAAGTTTTTTCCCCTTTCCATGCTTTTCCTTTTTGTATAGACTCTGTCATAAATTCTATGACACACCCTCTCTTTTCCATTCACCCGTTTGTCACTTTTCCAATCATTTTCCATCCTGATGTGACGTGTTTATTTTTCCAGCACACAGTGTCTTGAATTTTTCCACACCAATTTACTATATACCGTGCGTTGACATTCTCAAATATATGTCTACCACTTATTCCTCTAACTATTTACTTTTGGTCCTTTCTTCATTTCACTAGTTTTTTTTTTTCCTACTATATACAATATGTACAAGTCTATTCTCTATGCTGCAATTACTGAGGTTTGGTAGGTCGAATGTATCGATACAGTTTCTGTCGACTACCATTCACCATTCCTTGAAATTCCTTTCCTGCTAAATCCTTTATCTGCACAACACCTCCATATGTGACAGACTTTATCTCATATGGGCCTAGACAATGCATTCTAAGCTTCCCAGGGTGCTGCAGATACTTACTGTCATAGAGGAGAACCATATCTCCTTTCTTGAATTTATTCTTGTTTATATGCCTGCAATTCCAAGCCTTTTAGTTTTCTTTCTGTACTTCCTGATGGAAACTAACTATGATTCTGTCTTCTTCTAATTCCATGAGTTGAGATAATATTTCCTATGTTGCACCTCTTTATATCATGTATGTAATAGCTGCAATGTGCAAACTTGGTATCAAATAATCCAAGGGAACTACTGCTTCCTATCCATACACCAACCTAAAAGGTGTCTTCCCTATTAACTTCTTCTAATTAGTTCTATAGGCCCATAATATTGTTGTTACCTTCAAGTCCCAATCATCCCTATTTACATTACAAATATTTGTCAAGGCATTCTCCAATATCTTGTTAAATGCTTCTACTATTCCATTTTCCTGAGGATGATATGGAGTTCTCTTCTGCTGATGTATCTCAAATTCTTCCATCATTTCCTGGATTGTACTGTTGATAAAGTGAGTTCCCTAATCACTCATCAATATTCTTGGGCATCCAAACCTTGTAGCTACATGTTCAAATAAAAAGCACGTTGCAATATCTGCACTACAATCATTTACTGGTGTTGCCTCAACCCATGTGGTCAAGTATTCTATCGCTATAATAATATATTTGGCCCCTGATCTTCTTGCTGGTGGATTAATTGGACCTACAAAGTCTACTACCCACTTATCAAATACTTGAAAAGTTACTTAAGGTCTCAATGGCATCTCGTCCCTCCTGGATGGATTTCCAACTCTCTAACAAACATCACAGTTCTAACAATACTCCTTTGAATCCTTGTGAATTGTTGGCCACCATAATCCTACGTGTAATACCTTCTACACAGTAGCTTTCCCTGCATATTTTCCTCCAACTATTCCTTCATGTGCTTCTGCCAAAATGATCGGATGTTCATGCTCCATAACACACCTCCTCAAAATGTTGTTTGCACCAAGTTTGTATAAGTGACCTTCCATCAATTGATAGTTTGAAACTATGACCACCAAGTTTTTCTTCTACACAATATTGAATTACTTTGGCGCAAATATTGTACCCAAAAACTCAATAATGCCAGCAAAATACTCATTAGTTATATGTACTGAAAACAATTGTGCATCCTAGAAATTGTGCATCCTAGAAGTTGTCCTCCAAGTTAGTTGGTTCTTCTCCATTAGTTATCCTGGATAAATGATCTGGTTATGCATTCAATATTCCAAGCTTCACCACAACTTCAAAGTCAAACTCTTGAAATAATAGTAGCCATCTGTATATTCTTCTCCCCAACACTGGTTTATTGACTAAATATCTAAGAGTAGAATGATCTGTAAACATCTTGAAATGTTTCCCTATAAAATAATGTCTGAATTTTTACAGTGCATAAACCATAACTAATCCTTCTCTTTTTGAGGTATTGTAGTTCTGTTATGAATCTGATAACTTTATGCTTGCAAATTATATAGGGTGATCTATATCACCTTCTCCTAGCTGTGTTATTACTACTCCTAGTTCTATTGTAGATGCATCTATATGCACATGAAATTATTTTGACTAATCTGGAAACACCCGAATTGGCATAGTCACCATATTCTCTTTCCAAATATCCAAACTCTACTGGCACTCATTATTACATTGATATTCAATGTCCTTTTTCAATAATTTCTCCATCGGTGCAGTAATGCGTGCATATCCCCTTATAAAATTCCTGTAATATATTGTATGATGAAGTGTACTCTTCAACTGGAGCACTGAATTCGGTGGTGGTAAGTTAACTATGACAACAATTTTAGCAGGATCAACCAACATACCCTGTTTACACACCACATTCCCTAAAAAAATAATAAAAGGTGCGCTCAAAATAAATTCCTTAATATTCAATGAAATATGACATTGTCTACACCTATCTAACATAAATATTAACACTTCCACATGATCCTTTAATAAACTAAACATTGTTCAATTATCCAAATAAACTTCCAAAAACTTATGAATAAAGTTCTTAAAGGAAACCACCACTACCCTTGAAAAAATTGTAGGTGTATTCTTCAATCCAAATGGCATAACTGTAAACTAAAATGATCCCCATTCTATTGCAAATGTTATCTTATGTCTATATTCTAGTGCTATCCTAATATGATGATATTCTAAAAACCCATCTGTGAATGAATAAGCTTCTTGACCTCCTACATTCTCCAAAAATTCATCTGTTAATGCGGTAGGAAAAGGATCACGTAGGCAAGCATCATTCAATTTTCTCAAATCTACACAAATCTTGATCCCACCTTTCTTCTTTTCCTGCACCACCATAAGACTAATCCATTCTGATTCTTCCACAAGTTCTATGACACCAACTCCCAACATCTTATCAATTTCTGCCTTCACTTTCTGCTTATACATTGGATTCAACATGTAAGGTCTCTGTATCATAGGTCTATCTTATGGATTTAAAGGGATCTTCATCTCTCCTAGTTCTCCTGCTAATCCCTTTATCTCAGAAAAAGTAGCTGGAAACAAGTCACTGTACTCGCACAATAACTCTGTGATTCTTTCTACTGTTTGATTATCCCAATAATCTCCAATGCTTGAAATATTTGGACTAATGTTTACCTTCTTGATCTTCAATGGGGCTGCATAATGTTCTAAATCTAGATTTGGACCTTTTATTTCCCTCTCACCTTCAACTTATGGGATCTGGATGTTGCACGAATTTTCTTTTGCTGGATCTTCTTCTTCTATAACATGATAGAAATGTCTACTGTTTGATTATCCCAATAATCTCCAATGCTTGAAATATTTGGACTAATGTTTACCTTCTTGATCTTCAATGGGGCTGCATAATGTTCTAAATCTAGATTTGGACCTTTTATTTCCCTCTCACCTTCAACTTATGGGATATGGATGTTGCACGAATTTTCTTTTGCTGGATCTTCTTCTTCTATAACATGATAGAAATGTAGTAACTATCTGACTGTTTGTTTCTTCTGATTCTGATATGCTAGGACTATTTCAAATTTTAGTTCTTCAAATATCCCGTCTCTTACCACTTTCAATGTTGTATCTATTTTTGGGCTCTCATGCTCAAAGGAAAATGTAATCACACAATTATGTTGTATTTCTTCCCATTTTGCAGTTTCCCTATGCTATTCCTATTCTGTGTACCGGTTCTTTGGAATGCCTTCTAATGTGTGAATAAAATGGTGTGGCCATTCCGCTGGTGGTATTAATATCCATTGAACCATGAACCTATATACATGTTCTCTGGGTTGTCCAAATCCATCATATTTCTCCAAATCTTCGTTCTCCTGCTCTATGCCGAATATGATGCACAATAACCTCTTGTATTGATACCGATTGTTTATCTTCTCTTTGTGTGTACCTCACCAACGAGAAGGTTTATATTTCAAAGAAATATCTAATATTGGCAATATTTGATTTTCTACTACTTGTAATTCAAACTTCATCAAAAATTCTTCAAAGTCATTCAGACCATAAAAAGTAGGAGGTTTTGTTACCTATGAACCGATCCATATTAGTGTGTGCATCATTCTGGCACATCTTTGGGTAGATAATTTATTAACCATTGCTTCCAGTTATTTAGTTCCGTGTTAGAGTCTGAGGCATAAGAAATAATACTCCTCCAACTGAGCATTCCATCTGTAGTTGGGTTGATGTAATCCTCTTCACGCACGATAGTTCTATACAACTAATTGACATCTTTTGTAATAAATGTTTTTTTCATAGGTTCACCATGTTAGCACATGATATGCACTGAAGGACACCATTAGTTTTGCTAATCATGTGACCTTTACTTCTCTTAGGAGTCAGTTTTTTAAAATTTCATAATTTTGGATCATAGGGTCAAGTTGCTTAAATTTTGAGTCATGTCTCATGTAAATAAATCAAGGTGATTAATTTTTGTCTTGGATCTAGAGTTGATCAAATACATGGTCAAGTCTTGATGTCATGAAAGTGGGTGTCATCATTTGCACAAAGGGAAGGCATGGGTCATTTCTAGTAATGTAAATGTCATCATCAAATGTTATAACCTAAAAAAGTGTCCAAAGGGTCTTGGAGGATTATCCAACCACCAAATATCTTGTCAAATTTGTCAAATCAAAGGCGTTGCTAACTCTCTTAGAAGTTCACAACACGTTCAAAAAAGAGACATGTGTCAAATCTTTGGTAATGATGTTTTCAAAAAAGGTATCTAACATTTTTTTCTAGTCTTCAGTGCCATTCCATCTTCATTCATCCTTAAGGGTTCATTATTGAAAATATTTATCACCATTTGTGGAATATTGCTGCAAACTGGTTCAGTGCTACGAACTAGTGATACGAACTAATTTCCTGTACCAACTTTCTCTGATTTTTTCATCATAACTTTTGAATCAAGATCTGAGTTCTTCTAAAATGTGGTGTGGAGAAGCACCATATTACCATCTACAGGAAAGTTTGCAACGCATCCTGCATAGGCGCTACGAACTCTAACAGTTTGACAAATCTGAGCTATGGGAGGGATGCCAACTATCAAGGAAGGTCCAAATGGTTTCCTAGAAGGTATTTGGACATGAGGGACATGCGTTCTATCACTATATCAAGCAACATGACCTTTTTCAAAAGGCATTTATCACAATAGACAAGATCTAAAAAAAAAGGAATTTGTTATGTTTTTGTTGGAATCTTTTGTAACAGACTCCTAAATGGAGGAGGATCCTATGTAGCTCCTTGGTTTTGACCTCCTTAGAGTAGAGAGAGATCATTCACTATATATGAATGGGTTTTTTATAATGAAAGGGTTGAGTCCATGACTCAAGAGAGGCAGGAGAGTGCTGGAGCAGGCAAATTCCCCGTGTGTGCTCATTTGTAAGCCTGATGACATTGTTGTATGGATTCCTCTTAGTTATTGAGGACTCATGAGAGTTGTATTATTAGAGTGTTAATTTTTGTCTTTCATTTCTTTTCTTACTTGAAATAAATTGTAGTCATTGAGGATCAATGATTGCTTCTAATTTGTAAATTTATGAGCAACAGGGGATCTGATGTAATTGCCTATAGTCATTATTTTTATTCAAGTACCTTACATTCATTTTTTACAGAGAAGATCCCTGCATGGTGGATGTTATGATTTATGTTCTTCTCTTCCATTATTCTTTCATCACCATATAATCTTGTTGTCTAATGTGCATCTCAAGTGACTTCAATCCATAAAGTGTTCACTTGACTCCATGACCAATGGTGTAGCCTACTGATTTGCAACTTGCTTCCCATTTCCTTTCTCTCTAGTCTTGTTGATCTACCTACTAAACCTTATTTAAAACATTCACTCTTAACTTTTAAATGGGTACTGGGCATGTTCTTAAAGAAATCTAAGAACAACTCCTGGTGCTAACACACCATACCTTCCCCCTTCTGAGGGATCCAATGGTACAATAACTCTATATTCTCCTGATTCAAAGATCATGTTTCTTGTCTTCAAGTTAATAATAGTCTGGTTATCAAATGCCCAATTCAACCCCAAAAATCATGGGTATGGTGTAATTTTATCTACTATGTCAATGGATTCAAAGTCTACCACGGTGCACACAACATCTAGATCTACTGGTATCCCCTTCAATATACCAGTTGGCACCACTCTATGCTGATTTGTTAAGTTCAACTGAATAGGTGAATACCCCAATATTGGTTCTCCCAGAGCTTCCCATGTCTTATTTGGCATAACATTGACTTCAGACCCTAGGTCTAATATAATATCCCCCATATTGAAATATCCAATATTTTCATTCAACCTGAATTCCCTACTTTTTCTTCTCTTCTTACATACCCGATTCACTGTCTTTACCCCTTCTTCCCTAGAATTACACTTTTCTAACAGACTCTGGAGTACTTGTAAATAATTCTTATCATTCGACAATTTTACACAAGACCCCAAAAGGCTTCTTAAGTTACTTAATTTCTCTAAAGGTTACTCTTTGATGGTCTGATCAAATAAGGGAGGCATGTCATTGTTAAGAACCTAAATAGATCTACAAATATAATCACCACAAATACTGAATACACAATAGATCCACAAAGCAAGATAGAAGAAACCACACAATATTATTACCAAACCCTTGAGGTAGGGCAACACCATACAATGGATCCTATTATGGAAGGGATCATCTCATTCACTTACCTCTTCGAGGGGGCATCCTCTATTGAACTACAGCCCAAATACAATGCTTCTCTTCATGTCTCATTACATTGCTTGAACCCATTTTATATAGTGCTACCATCACCCGAGAACATTCTAGAGGAGGAATCTTCTAAGTAGAACCTTCTAAGAAATCCTCTTACATTTATTATATCTAACTACCATAGTGGGCCTTATTTAATAATATAGTGGACCTAGTCCACCTTACATTGAATATTCCTCCACTATTATAACTATGAACCCTCCGAGCCCCACTACCTCTCTAGCTACTTACATTTCCATTACATATGAAGCGTTGTCCTCAGCGGCGATGTACAATCATATACTAGGTTCCCATGGATAATTGTGGATTGTAATGTTGAAGAAGACTGAAGGACCAAGTCCCATGTAGAAAATCCACCATGCTGAAGTAGTCAACCACCATTGTAAAGTCCGGGGTCTCATGTCCAAGTGCTCATGTAGACTCCACAGAAGATTGCGGAACCCAATAACCAACTCAAATGATGCTCCAAAGACTGACACCAATCATGTGGATCCAAATAAAAGGAAGAGCCATCCACATAGTGGAAAAGGGTCGTAGAAAGAATCTGGAAGGAATAATACTGCTGTAGAATATGTATCTGGGGTGAGCAATATGTTGGTAACTAGCTCCTGATGGGACATTGATGTTCTCTGAGGAAGGTGGAGTAGATTCATCAAATAAAATATGGAGATGGTTGTCATCCCAGAAGCAACTATCCTTATACCAATCATCACAATCATCTTTAAAATCATACCAAGCATATATTTCTTGATTATATTCATTCATGAGGTATTTTTGCATAAGAAATCTCTCACATGTTATTCAATGAATCTTGAATACTCTGAAAACTATCATTGAAGGTGCCTCTGAGACTGTCTGTGAGACGTTCTGTGAGGCCATGTGCAAATGCATCCAATGTGTGAAACAGTGGGGCTTTAAATGATTCAAATTTCTTTTTGAGAAAAAATAGTTATTTGAGCATCCTATGAACTCACACAATAAGTTACAACAGAAAATAGCGGTTTTAAGGAAAAACCCTTAAAAGCTGTTGAACTTAAAATGCTCATAACTTCCTTCCGGACTCCGTTTGGCTGATTTTTGAAATTGGGTGAAAGTGTGAGAAGAACTCAGATATGTAATTTACTTGGGCAAATTCGGCCTCAAAATGCTATAGAAAATAAAAATAAATCGCGCCATAATCCCATGAGGAAAAACCACGAAAAATTGGGATTTTAAAACCTCCAATATCTTGACCTCAGGACTCCATTTTGGATGATTTTTTTTTTTTTAACTTGTTTTATATGGAAAATCAGATCCTACAACCCTTTTCTGCCATTTTCATATAAATATACCAAAAATGTCTGAAATGTCATGGCCCTCTTTTTCTTCTCGAAAAAATCTGCAAAAATAAAATATATTTCCCCACAATGTATGCCCAAGGAGAGGTGCTCGATACCAATTGTTAAGAACCTAAATGAATCTACAAATATAATCACCACAAATACTGAATACAATGAATCCTGGAATCAAGATAGAAGAAACCACACAATGTGTGCAAAACCCTTAGGTGAGGGCAACACCATACAATGGATCTATTATGGAAAGGATCATCTCATATTCACTTACACACTCTTAGGGGCATCCTCCTATTGAACTACACTCCAAATAAAATGCTTCTCTTCATGTCTCATTACACCCATTTATATAGTGCTACATCACCTAAGAACATTCTAGAGGAGGAATCTTCTAGAGGTAGAACCTTCCTAGAAATCATCTTACATTTATTATTATATCTAGCTACCATAGTGGGCCTTATTTAATAATATAGTGGACCTAGTCCACCTTACATTGAATGACCTCCACTATTATCACTATGGGCCCTCAGGCCCCACTACCTCTCTAGCTACCTTCTGTCCTTACTGTAGTATGTCATCGACTGGATTTGTTCCTGAATTAGACACAATATTCTCCTTCAAAATCTCATGTCTAGCCTATTTGAATGTCTCTTTCTCTTTGCACACATCAAACTTCTATTCAGGTTATGCATTATTCCTTACCCATGTGTGTATATCCTGGTCCTTATTTGCTACATCATCTCCTAGCTTAGCTCCACCTCTAGTAACTATATTGATATTCTTCCCATCCTCTTCTCTGTATTTTCTACAATAATTCATTACATTCTTATTATTCTATTTTCTCTTGTCTTGTATATTTACAAGAAGTGTTAGACCATCTTCTATCTCATGGTTTGCTACATTTAAATACATACATGTCACAAAATTAATGCATTGGACAATCTTGCATAGTGTCTAGGTTTATGATAGTTGTGACAAACTATAGGTCCTCTACCTCCTCCAAAGCCTCTTCCTCCTCTACCTCCTCCCCCGAAGCCTCCTTTGTTTCCTTGATTATCTTTGTGTGGTGTGTTATATTGAGGTCCTTGATTATACTGTGTTTTTTCATTATTGTACTATGGTGGTGTTGCACACTACTATATTGGTGCTCCAAACTGTTGTGCACTATTGTATTGTGGTTGTTCTTGAAACTATTGTGCGTTATTATACTACAATTATTCTTGAAATTTCTATGCAGTATTATACTGTGGATATTATGCATTATTATATTGCGGTTGCTAAATAAGTTGTGTTGTCATTAACTCATCATGCACCCTATAAGTATAATGCGATGTCCTCTCCTTCCATTTATCTCCAAGGTTTTGCATTCCTTGTCTTCATGTCCAATTGACTTGTAAAAATTACAAAATGTACTCTTTGATATTGTCTGATACTTGGCATCATGGGACAATGATAGGGATCATGTCCATTTTTTTTTTCATATCTCACACCATGGTCCTCCTGACAATAACGGGTTTGGCATCCCTATTATGATATACTGCACAAAGGTTGGACACTTGTTCTTATGATGACATACGTTACACCAAAATGTGCCCGGACATATTTTCTTTTATCCTTACCTTTATTATGATTCAAATGAAATGCTAAAGTTATTCAGGTCTACTCTCAAATCTTTCACAACTGGATGCAGTATGCTTATATTTATTTTCCTCTAACCGCAATGCTGCTTGCAAGGTCTTTCGGCTGGGTTTGGAATTTTTTTTGTCTCAAAAGATACTTAAAATGTGCCAATAAAGAGTTAACAAATAAATTTCTATGTTTCATATCATTAATAGGGTATTTCAGCTTAACTTTTAGTCTTTTGAACTTTTGGTCCACATCGTAGATTGATTCTCTAGATTTTTTTTTAATCTCTATCATTTCATTCATAGGCTGATCCTCACGAGCTTGGTTTCTAAAATTCATTTATTAACTTCCTCTTCACCTATGCTACAGTTGTAGGTGCTCCTATTGGTTTATATACCGCGAGACCCATCTACTAGTATAATGGTGGTCTCTGAATGTGATTGCTAGCTACACCACTTTTGTATCTCCATCGTAATGTACTTGGTTGCCCCGAATATTTTCACAAATGAAAGATGATTCTCTAGGTCATCGACCCTTCTCCCCGAGGGATGTTAAGAACACGAATCTTGAATACAAATCACCACAATAGATATAGAAGAATATTATAGAAAAACACAGCTTTATTATAGAAAACCCTTGAGGTAGGGCAACACCATACAATGGATCCTAATATGGAAGGGATCCTCTCTTGTTCACTTGCCTCTTGAGGGGTATCCTCCTATTGAACTACGGCTCCAAATGTAATACTTCTTTTCATGTCTCATTACATTTGTGAACCCTTTATATAGTGCTACCATCACCTAGAACATTATAGAGGAGGAATCTTCTAGAAGTAGAACCGTCTAAGAAGTCCTCTTACATTTAATATATCTAACTACCATAGTGGGCCTTATTTAATAATATAGTGGACCTAGTCCTGCCCATTGAATGACCTCCACTAATATTATCTATGGAGCCTTTGGCCCCCCCTTCCTCTCTAGCTATACATTTCCATCCCCTTATGAAAGCGTTGTCATAAACGCTTGATGTCTAATATACGGGGTCCCATGGATATTTGTGGACCGTAATGTTGAAGAAGGCTGAAGAACCAAAGTTCCATGTGTAGAAAGGAAATCCACCATCTTGAAGTAGTCCAACCACCGTTGTGGCTTCGGTCCCATGTCCAGATGCTCATGTGAACTCCCAGTAGAAGATTTTGGAACCAATAACCAACTTCAAATGATGCTCCAAGGCTGACACCTATCATGTGGATCCAAATAAGAATATCATCCACATAGTGGGAAAGATTCGTTGAAGAATCTGGAAGGAATAATACCCTTGTAGAATATCTTTGGTGAGCAATGATAACTATCTCTTGATCACGAGACATTGATTTTCTCTATAGAAGATGGAGTGGAGTCATCAAATAAAAATATGGAAGTGGGCATCATCCCGGAAATGACAACTATTCATATACCAATCATCTGTCGTCCTCAAAATCATACAAGCATATATTTCTTGATTCTATTCATTCATGAGGGTACATAAGAAATCTCTCACGCATGTCATTGATAGATCTTGAATACTATGAAAAGCATCATTTGAGGCCATCTGTGATGATATTTGTGAGGCTGTTTGTGAGGTTGTCTGTGGGCCTTGTGCTAACACATCCAATCTCTCATCCAATGTGTGAAACAATTGGGCTTTGAATGATTCAATAATTTCTTTCAGGTTTTGAGAAGAAATAGCCCTCACGAAACCAAAATAGACCCAATAAGTTTTGACAGAAAATCGTGGTTTTTTCTGGAAAAACCCTAAAAGCTATTGAACTTAAAATGCTCATAACTTTACTTTTCGGACTCCGTTTAGGATGATTTTTGAAATTGGGTGAAATTGAGAGGAACTCAGATCTGTAATTTATTTGGGAATATTGACCTTCAAATGCTACATAAATAATAACAAATCGCATGGAATCGTCCCTTAGAGAAAAACCATGAAAAATTACTGATTTTAAAACCTCAATATCTTGACCTTGGACTCACGTTTGATTTATTTTTTAAAATTGGGTGTTTTTCTGAGAGGAACTCAGATACAATAATTTTCTGCAAATTTTTCACCAAAATGCACCGAAAACTTCGATAATGTCGCGGACCTCGTTTTTCTTCTCCGAAAAAAAATCTGCAAAAATAAAAATATTTGCCCACAACTCTCCGGCCAAAGGAAGTGCTCTGATACCACTTGTTAAGAACACGAATAGATCTACAAAACCACCACAAGGATATAGAAGAAGATAATATAGAAAAACACAACTTTATTATAGAAAGCGCGAGGGTAGAGGGCAACACCATACAATGGATCTATTATGGAAGAGATCATCTCTTGTTCTGCCTCTTGAGGGAGCCTCCTCCTATTGAGCTACAGCTCCAAATACAATACTTCTTTTCATGTCTCATTACATTGCTTGAACCCCACTTTATATAGTGCTACAATCACCTAAGAACATTATAGAGGGGAATAACACAAGTAGAACCTTCTAAAGTCCTCTTACATTTATTATATCTAACTACCATAGTGGGCCTTATTTAATAATATAGTGGACCCAGGTCCACCTTACATTGAATGACCTCCACTATTATCACTATGGGCCCTTTGGGCCCCCCCCTCCTCTCTAGCTACCTTACATTAGAACTGAATAGATCTACAAATATAATCACCACAAATCTTGAATACACAATAGATCCAAAGAGCAATATAGAAGAAACCACAATATTATTACTAAACCCTTGAGGTAGGGCTACACCATACAATGGATCTTATTATGGAAAGGATCCTCTGTTCACTTGCCTCTTGAGGGGGCATCCTCCTATTGAGCTATGGCTCCAAATGCAATACTTATTTTCATGTCTCATTAAATTTGCTTGAGAACCCCTTTATATAGTGCTACCATCACCTAGAACATTATAGAGGAGGAATCTTCTAGAGAGTAGAACCTTCTAAAGAGTCCTCTTACATTTATTATATCTAGCTACCATAGTGGGCCTTATTTAATAATATAGTGGACCTAGTCCTGCCCACATTGAATGACATAGTGGACCTAGTCCACCTTACATTGAATGACCTCCACTATTATCACTATGGGCCCTTTGGGCCCCCCCACTACCTCTCTAGCTACCTTACAACTGAGGTAACCTAATAGTTGGATATTTTCCTTTCATTGTGAAGTTTGTTGTACTACCACCTCCACACAGTTTATATACTTGACTACTACTTATTGAAATTATACTTCTTCTTGAATTTCTACTGGACCCACATCTTGTAAAAATCCTTCTACCACTAATCACTTGATGGTTAACCATTGTTTCTTCTTCATATGTCTTAGTCGCACCTGGGGTTGTGTGTTCCACACTAATTCATATGTGGAATGGAGAGCCTTCTTTTTCACCAGATCCATGACCTCTGGTTTTCCTCTCATATGTGGCACGCAATATTTCCTCAATATGCCATGTCGCATGGAGACCCTCTACCTCTTCCTCATCACTGACCAAGCCCTCTCACTTGACTACTTCTCTCTTCTTACTATTGATCTTATACTAGTAGGGTCATTCGATGTGCATCAATCCTGCTTTCCTTATTATTTCCTTGGTCTGTTACTCATCCATCATTATGGGGTCCATTGCTTCCTTCCTTTGGCCTCCGTCTAGAGCCCTTTCCATATCTTATATCTTCCTTAGTGCTTCCCCCATCTCTCCCATGTGTGCAGAGTGACTTAGATGTATGATTACATGGTCAACACACCTTTATAATGCAATAAGATCTTAATATATGTGTAACGACACCTAATGTACCTCCCTCTTGGCCACTTCAAGAAATACTTCTCTACAACAATATAATACTTCAGTATATCGACTACAAATTCAGTAATAAACCACACAATAATACCATCTAACCAAAAATCCACTGCGTGCATGAATTTATTATTAACCCTTTCCATCCGCACAATGTTCTCAGTAGTCCACTCTACCGGCCTTATCCAACTAGTCATATGAGTATCCTTCAATCTCAATAACCACTCCTATATTAACCTTAGAAAATAAAATAAATATGCCTCATGAAAATTAGTAAACACATACCTCTGTAGATACTGGCGCGATGTATACCTGGAGCTTCTATTATCTTTCTACACAAACTCGAGCTACTTTGTCTCCAACCATATTTCAATCTCTTGCTTTGTAGGGTTCCATGGCCTAAACATCCCTTTCTACCATTGCATTTTCTTCACTGAACTTCTCATCATATCCCTTCCAGTCTTTTCTTCCGAGTTCCAGTCAACAACGGAACCATTTTTTGGATTTATGGGTTGACCCAGGTTCTACCTTATTTTTCCAACAAATCCCTTGAAACCATCAGCCCTTCTGGTAAACTAGAAGGCTACACCACGCATAGAGTGCACAACATAGTCTCACCTGAGATGATTTATGGGTGACTATAGGACCCAAGTGTTTGCAATCATGGAAGGGATTGGGGATGTTCTATTTTTTCTACTTTCACATGCATCATATTATACTATTCATCTAGATCTAACAATTATTTCATTCTGCATTATGAGTACTACACACTACAAAATACTATTCTATCCATTCATCATTCATTCATAATTGCAGAAACAACAAAAACATGATTCAAACACATTACAACACATGATTTTATCATGGTTCACCCTCTGGGCTACGTCCATAAATATCTTATGCTTATTTATTATTCTTCATAAAAAATGTCCTGTGATGCACACATTACATCATGGGATTAATATTGGTGAGGATGACTAGCATCGCACCAAGCTCCACAACTTGCGACCTGACCCTCAATTACATCACAAAACTGACTCCATCTGAGCTCTGCAACTCTCAACAAAATAGATACTTTGACTCAGAACTCAAAAAGGTGCTCAAAGTACTTCACTCATATAAAGTGATAATGATCAAAGATGTCCTATTTTCCTCATACATCCTCTACTTATATTACAAAAGTGGGTAAAAACCCTTACATAATACTCCAAAAACCTAATTCTAAGTTGACTCAACTTGTCCACTTTCTAACTACCTTCGCGTGCTAATCCACAATTTCGTCACGCTAGTTTTCCTTTATTATCGCTGCAAGTTGCTTCCTTGGTCCCTTCTACCTCGTTTACTACGTTGAACCCAAAAATTGCCTCCTCCAACAATCAACATTGTCGTTGTCGTTGTCATGGTCATCGTAATCAACATTTTCAATGTCCTACTCATCATCATCATCATCAATATTGTCATTGTCATTGTAGTTGTCATCATCATCATTGTCATCGTCATCATTGTCATGATCATGATCATCATTGTGATCATTATCACCATCATCATTGTCACCATCAGTATTCGACATTGTCGGCATCCTACTCCTCATCATCATCGTGGTCGTCATCGTCATCATTGTCATTTTCATTGCAGTCCTCATCGTTGTCATTGTCATTTTCATAGATGTCATCATCATCATCATTGTTTTCAGCATAATTAACATTTTTATTGTCTCGGTCATCGTAATCAACATTGTCGGTGTCCTACTCCTCATCATCATTGTCATCAATATTGTCATTATCATCACATTCATTATCATTGTCGTCGTCGTCGTCGCCATAGTCATGATCTTTGTTGGCCCTTGGTCATGTATTAAGGAAGAAAGCGAATATTAAGGAAGAATAAATACAAAGTATGAAGTGCAGGGAAGGCACACAAACCGAGGAAGGTCGAAGTGGTTAAAGACACATAAAAGAAGAAACAAAGTAAAGGAAAGCAAGCCGTTGAAAGAGAAGATCAAGGAAGACAAAGTAACAAAGAAGATAGATCATGGACAAGTCAGGGAGCATAAGAAGACACTAATGGGTGCTTTGGAGCACCTTGCGGAGAAGAAGGAGGAACAGGTTGGTGAAGTCCTTAAAATGAGGGTTATGTGGACGTAGGGTTTTGGCAATGTGGATCTAGGGTTTTGGCACCTAGGCTTTGGTCTAGGGTTTTCTAAGAGTCATGGAATGTATAAATAGAGGTCTAGAAGAGTTGATAAGGGAGGAGCAATAGTGGTGTTGAGATGTAGAAGTGTTGTGTTTTAGGGTATTCTTGTATTTTGAGTCTTCAACTGGGTGCGAAGATTGACTTTGCAGCTGGGTGTGCAGGGTTAGTAGATAAAGAGGAGAGAGAGAAGGATCTACAGCTGAGTGCACAGATAGAACTGCATATTTTCATCTATTCCATCAATAAACACAGTTCTATGAACGTAGCCCTAGGGAGAGGGTGAACCACGTAAAATCTTGTTGTTCCATGTGGTTGATGCTTTGTTATTTATTACCTTTTATTATGTTATTGCAATGCTATTTTTTCTGTCGAAGATAAGAAGATATAATTTACTTTGGGAAGTTAGGCATAATACTCTTAAGAATCTCTAGGCTATTTTGCATTGTTGTTTTGGAATCATCTTGCATTTCCTCTGGTTGTAGACACATGCGTCCTACAACCCCCCTATTGCTACTTCAGGTGAGACTTCATCTACTCCACAGGTGTTGTCGTAAGGGCCAATAGTTAGGGTTTGTTGGTGCATTGTTAGAGTTGAACCCTGGGTCTACCCCTGTGCCAACAAATGGTTCCATTGCCGGGACCAGGATCTTCTTGAAGGAATGTCAAGGTGGTTTCCATCGAAGACAAAGATTCAAAATTGGATAGAAGAACAAGAAAGGGACTTCCCCGTAGCTCAGAAAAATAACCCTAGCATTAGTACACAAGACCAGTTGGGAAGGTACATATTTACTGATGTGCACAAGATTTTATTTGTAGGAGTTCATCAGGATTTGTACGAGTGGTTATCCAGACTAGAAGACACTTAGTTTGAAATCAGATCTAGACCACCCGTGGTTTGGACATTGATGTTGATTAATAAAGTCAAGAAAGTTGATAACGCTGTGTCAAGGGTAGTGGATCTCTGGTTTGACAACACTATTGGAGGGTACATTATTGAATTTTCTATTGACAGAGTAGAATCATATAGTCAAGAAGAGAGGTATTTCTTCAAAGGACCTAGAGGAAAGTTTCTACACTTTTTGAAGTTGAAGACTAAGATGTTATTGCATGAGAATAATATCTTGAAGATACAGTAATAAGTTGGATTTTTAAGCTAATGTTCAAGAATTCAGACAATGACAGTGACACAAAGGCTGGACACACACGCAGTGGGAGATCATTCAAAAAGATACCTATTGCTAACATTTTTAAGCAGAGTTACGAGCCATTGGCACAAGACGAAGGATCCTACAATGGAGAAGAAGCAGAGCAATCAGACGAAGAGTATTCAGAGTTCGCAAGGGCAGAGGAAGTAGAGACTGAGGAACTTCGCCGAGAAGAACCAAGAACTTCAGGTACTACGCCGACTGTCGAAGTAAGTATTGCTAATCATCCTATTGTTTTAGCAGCACTAAGTAACCAAAGTAACCAGAGTAACTAGAGTAATCAAAGCACCCATAGTACTATCATAAGCAGTTTAGTACAGACTCAGTCGAGAAACCAAGGAAAATCAATGGCAGATGAAATGAGGTTACCTATTTTTAGAGGATATGGATCTGAGGATCCTGACCAACAGTGGTTCCTATGAAAAGTTGTATTGAGCATTAAGGAAGTCACCGACGAATCTGTTAAGAGAGCTCAGTTTAGTACTACTTTGAGGGACCGTGCACTGAGATGGTATATGAAGTTTGTTAAAGCATATGTACAGCCTAAAGTGCTGAATGACATTACGACCGCGTTGAGTGCAGAGTTCAAGAAGCCTAAGTCAAAGTTTCCATGCATTACAGAGTTGAAGGAAATCAAGCAAAAGGTGACTGAACTAGTTTGGGAATTTGATCAGAGGTTTAAGACCTTGACAGGTCATTTAAGTTTTCAGATTCTAGAAGAACATCATAAGGAATGGTTCATCGCTTCCCTCCTGCCACGCATTATATTTCCTCTAATGAAACATAAGGTCACTTCATAGGCTGAGGCATTAGAGGTTGCCATGAAACTAGAAGCAACCCCTGTAGGAGAATCTAGTCTAGGTATGAGTCAGATTTTGAATCAATTAACTAGTTTATCTTTACGAATTGAAGACATGAAGAAAGACAAAGGAAAAGAGAAAAGAGAAGACATATGGTGTATCAGATGTAAAGCAAATGGCCATGGAAAAGATCACTTTCCTTTATTTAGTGAATAATTGGCCTCTGGAGCCCCTAACCCTTTGAAGCAGGCTACTTTACCATGGTGCGAGGTATGTAGAACTAGACATCTCCCTAGTGAATGTTATTATATGCATAAATATGTCTAGACACCCACCAATATTTATTGTACATTCTGTAAATCTATGGGGAATGATGAGAGGGATTGTAGGGCTTATGACCTCATGCATGAAAGGTCAAGGGATGCATATATAATTCAAGGAGAATTACAACTAGAAGGGAATGATGCGCAGTTCAATTCCCTAGGAAGAGGAAGCTTCAGCCCTTGCGGTGGGTTCAGAGGAAGAGGACAAGGAGGAGGCATGGATCGAGGTCGAGGTTATATTATTTTCTATAACTATGCCAATCTAGGTCATTTGGAAAGGGATTTTTAGAAACCTTGTACTACTTGCAACTATTGTAATTCATTTGACCATGTCATAGAAGACTGTCCAGTATTGTTAGCTAAAGTTCAATAAAGACAAGGTGGAAAGAAACAAGTCCAGAAAATAACAGTTGAACCTCGCGATCAGGAACCCAGAGTTGCTATTATTACTAGAGGAGGTGCTGTCACAGGAGAAGATAGGGTGACTCCAGGAAATACTACAGATGGATCATAGATCAAGAGAGCTTCAGAGAAGGCGCCATTGTTTGATCCAAGGAAAGAAAAGCATACTTTTGAAGAAGCAAGAAGAGAATTTGTAGGTGAACATGCTTCTTCATCTAAGGCACAATCAGAAGTAAGGGAATGTGAAATGACTCCAGCATTTGATCAGTTTGCCCCACCTAGACAAGGAAAAGAGGTAAGCAAGCTTTTAGACTTCTTATGTACTTGTATTGATTTAATTAAAGATGAAAGAGATGTGCATGAACTACAACACCTGATAAGACAATATGAAATTGGAAGAGTATATCCTCTGTTGAGTAGAGCTATGAATCAAGTATCTAGAAAAAGGATGACAAGCAAGGAACTGCACCTTAGTGCTCATATTGGAGACTACAACATGGACTATGTGGTCCTCGACCTCGGATCAGAAGTAAATGTTATGACGAAGCAGACTTGGGTATTGATGGAAAAACCTAAATTGATTTACTCTCCTATTAGGCTCAGGATGGATAATCAACATGTAGTGATCCCCTTTGGAAGACTAGAGCATGTCCCTATGGACATCGACGAAGTGAGGACATTTGCAGACTTCGAAGTGGTCAATAGTGTTGATGATAGTTATCCATATCCTGCGTTGTTGGGTATTGATTGGGCTTTCGACAATTTGACTGTTATTGACCTGAAAAAGAGAAGAATGAAATTTGAAGGTGATGGCCTTAGGGTCATTGCACCTCTTGACCCCGATGAAGGTCGCAGATACACAAAACCTATAAGAGAAAAAGAATGCGCCTATGAGCTAGAGAAAATCTATAAACTGACAATAGGACACCAAGATTATATTAATCCTACAGCAGATGGAAATCTAAGTTGGTGAAGTGAAATTGCATGCTCGTCATATTCATAAGAAGCATTGGAAAATTGGCAGAATAGAATGTATGAAGTCTCTACGCGGAGGTGTGCCAAATTGACTAAGGCAGTTCGCTGGATTGGCACATAAGTAAGTAATGTTCCTACATTTGATGGCTTGAATAATTTAGAGACATTTCTATTTGAATTTGAAGGAATTGTCCCAGTACAATAGAGGTTGTTGTCACTAGACGAAGCCTTGAAAACAACACCAGCCACATGGCGGGGAAAACACAAGAAGAACATCACGGAGTGGGTACAATGTCGCACCTTGTTGACAATGCACTTTTCAGACCCAGTTTAATTTTGCAAATTTTGATACACAGGTCAGAGTTGTCCTAAGGACCATGTGCGAAGTTGTGAGGAAGCCTGGAGAAGCATTCCTAAATAAAAATGGGTACATAAATTCATTAACACCTTATATACTATGCCTATCAGCTGGTATCTTCAAGCATAACTATGCTTAATCACTACATATTGGTATGGTATGACCCATAAATTTATAGCTACGTTCCTATTTGAAATTCAGTACCCCATAGTAGATCAGGCTTTACATATTGTAAGACAAAATGTCTTTGAGGAGGCACCTAACCCCCCTCTTGAATAAGAAGAAGATGAATGGACTACGCCTCTTCAGTGGTTACAGGGTTGTTATAATATTAATGCTGATGAGGATGATGACACTAGGAATGTGAACATTTTAGAAACTGAAGAACAAAGAGATATAGAAGGGCCAGGGATTGAATTACCTTTTGTTGGGCAACCTATTAAAATTAAGAAGGTTAATATTGGAACAGATCAAGCACCTAAGTTGGTAAATATTGGAGACTATTGGGATGATGCTACTATTGGTAAGATTACAGAACTATTGCATGAGTATCAGGACTTGTTTCCAACCAAGTTCACAGACATGAAGGGCATTAAAGGGCCCATGGGAGAAATGAAGATTACTTTGAAAGAAGATGCAAGGCATGTCAAGTAGAGGCCTTATAGATTGAATCCCAAGTACAAGAAGAAAGCTAAGACTGAATTAGATAAAATTCTGGAAGTAGGAATTATAGAACTAGTCAAAGAATCTGAATGGATCATCCCTATGGTGGTCCAAGAAAAGAAGACGAGAAATCAAAATATTTGTAGATCTAAGGAAATTGAATGATGCATGTTTACATGATACATTTCCTACACCTTTTACTGATGAAGTTATAGATAATGTAGGAGGATAGGAAGTTTATTCATTCATAGATGGATTTTTAGGCTATCACCAAATCATAATTGCTAAGGAGGACATACATAAGAGTACATTTGCAACAGAATGGGGTTCTTTTCAATACATTGTAATTCCTTTTGGTTTGAAGAATGCACCAACCATGTTTTCTACGGTGGTGGTCGAAGCATTTAAGGATTTTTTACATAATTTTTTGGAGGCATGCTTTGATGATTGGAGCACTTTTAGTCTACTGAAAGATCATATTGAATGTTTGAGATTAATGTTGGATAAGTGCAGGCAATGTCATATTTCCCTGAACTTGAAGAAGTGTATTTTCTTTTCACCTTTTGGAGTGTTGTTAAGACACATTGTGTGTAAGCAGGGGTTGTTGGTATATCCTTCCAATATTTCTATCATTGTTGATCTACCTCCTCCTACTTCGGTTATACAATTGCGCACTACATTGGGACACACTAGATACTACAATTTTTTTATTAAGGGTTACACACATATAACAACACCTATGGAGAAGCTATTAAAGAAGGATAATAAGTTTCAATGGATAGAGGTATGCCAACAGAGCTTCGACACATTAAAG
>SNQJ01S0012806.1:0-12268 GCA_010110895.2 Picea sitchensis
GGTTTGTGTTGTTGTGATTGGACGACACAAGAGCATCGGAGCAGAGCAAGGAACAACAGATATTAAAGGAGAGCATTCATAAGGTATGCACACTATCCATTTCTCTTAGTTTGTTCAATAGCTAGATCTAGGGAAAGAGTAGTATTCTGTCACGTTTTGTTCTAGATCCAGGTGGATCTGGGGAGATTGGTCTGTGTCCGCACTCACGAATTTATCCTTAAATAATATCCCTAAAGGATCAGAGTCGTTCATTGTGGAGGACACGTGTAAGGAGATTCTCTCATCTCGCAGGCTCGGGCATTGGAAGACAGAAGGGGAAGTCCATCAGTTTCGCAAGCGGCGAAGTGGTGAGAGGATAGGAGCCGTCCATCTGAGGAGGATAGGTGGCAGAGATCGGTGATCTCACGAACTCGAGAGTTCGCAGGTTGAAAACCCAAGTATTGGGTACTCCAAGTCACGAAGCGGTGAAGTGGCGAGAGGACATGAGCCATCCATTTGAGGAGGACAGGTGGCAGAGATCGGTGATCTCGTGAACTCGGGAGTTCGCAGGTTGAGAGCCCAAGTTTTGGGTGCTCTAAGTCACGAAGCGGCAAAGTGGTGAGAAGGCTGGGATCCGTCCATCTAAGGAGGACAGGTGGCAGAGATCGAGAGATCTCGCGAACTCAGGATTTCGCAGGGTGAGAGCCCAAACATTGGGTACTCCGAGTCATGAGGACGCGAGGCACGAGAAGGAGAATAACCATTGGATCCAGATCGTAGGAGGATCGTTGGATCTGCGCGTGGGATCATGTATCAGAGTCTCCTAAGAAAAGGCTCGAGAGTTTGGCTACGGGGATCGCGAGATTGCGAGAGGCGATATCCTGACAGCTGGAGGCAGTGTGGGCCATAGCGAAGCGCGAGTGGAATACAGGTGGCACGAAATCCTCAGGATCTCGCCGCGAGAAGTCCCGAAGTATTGGTGTTAGGATTCATGAGTCACGAAATGCTGAGAGCAAGGTTTGTGTGGATGTGTGCCAGAGCATAAGGTGGGATCTGTGTGGTCAATGGGTGAACACATGTTGCCTGGAGATAGAAGTCAACATTCCGTTGAATTCTTGCATCTCGGGGATTTGCGGAATAGGAGGTTGAAAGCTCGACAATTCAACCTGCGAGGTGTCAAGGTTGCGAGGTCACGATTAGCGAAATCTGTCGAGGAAGGATTCAACTCAGCATTGACTTATCACATCTCGGAGGATCACAACAGGAAGGCATGAGAGTTCGACTTGCAAAATCACGAAGGTGCGAGTTGCGAGAGGCGCTAACATTCAAGCTTAGCCCACGGTTTCATGTGGTGAGGATGCTAAAAAGGAAAAGAGATATATTCATATTGCCAGATTGGGTATCGCAATATTAGAAAGGAAGAGTTGGAGGTTTTGAGTCACGAACTCACGAGATAGCGAGATTTAGTTGATTTCCCGGTGGTAAAGGGGAGACCTCGAGGAAAGATTGTTGTGGGTGCAGATTTCTTGATAGGGAAATAGAAGAACCTTTGAGTTCTTCGGGCCGAGTAGAAGAAGGTCCTGTGAGAGCGGACATGCCCGGGTGGCGCGATCTGTGTCACTCTTGCACTGACTTACAGAGCCCTCAGTACTCTTTCATGCAACCTCTTGCATGAAGCCACAAAGAATCCAGACTGAAAATTAGAGAAACTCACAGATAGATAAATTTTGTCTATCCCTACAATTTAAATATAACATACATCTACAGCATATATGAGCACACGCATATGACATTCAATTGCATAAAACACACAAAGATTCAAGTGCAGGAAAAAATTCTCTTTGTATTAATAAGAATGCATGTACAAAGGTTACAAAATCTCTGACTGCAAAAGAGTCTCGGCTCTCTCCTCTCTTCTCTTCTCTACCTATCTACTAGTTCTCCTAATACAGATACCAAAGATCTTTTTACAAAAGGGGGCTCCTCGAGCTCTTCCCTCCAAGCTACCTACTCTCATTAATTTACATTGAATTACATTGAATGGTTGTCTAGTCTGAATCAGATCTAGACCTTCAGCCTGTTGTCAGCCATTAAAGGTGACTCTAACTACTACATGTACAAAGGCATGGCTTTGGCTCTACCAGCCTTACAATCATTTAATTCAAATTTAAATTTTGAAAACAAGAGGGTTGCGCCTCTCTCCTCCATTAAATGCATGCTTTGTTGTGCTAGCTAGCTGGCACATTGTTGATGCGAAGTGATGCTCCTGCATCATACTCCACAGCTGTGAAAAATTCATGAGCTCCTTCTCATGAGCTTCCCAGCTCTACTGTTGAAATCCACCTAGATCCCAAATTGTTCTTTGGGGTTATCCATTTTCTCCACTGCTTTGCTTCTGTTGCTGCTTCTTCCCTGCTGCTCTGGTAGGCTTCTTTCTGCTTAGCTTCTCCTTGCTGATAGATTCTGCTACTCACCTCAACATAAGCCTTCTTATATTCTCAATTACCTCGTCTAGCTACTCAACTGGTTGACTCTTCTTTTTTAGTCTCCTTGGCTACACTTCTATCTTCTCAGTGGGCAGATCCACTCGATCTCCCAAGATTTTTTTTCCATTTCCTGTGGCTTTAGCTAGCCACTCGACTGTAAAATTTAGCTCTTCAGTCTCTTCACTGAGCTGTTGCTCGGCTTCTTTCTCTGACAGATCTGCTTTTTCCATTTCTCCTGCTAGTTTAAATCCATCCTCCTCCAGCTGCACCCTAGACTGGAATTTTTCTTCATCTTTTGTTGCATGCCTCAGCACTGTAGTCATCATCTATTTAGCTCCCTGGCTGAAATTTTTGAGCAATTTCTCTTAATGCTCTTCTCCCAAAATTTGCATGACTGTCTACTCATGGCATTCATCTACTATCTCTAGATGGTTCATCCAATCCTCCAGTGTCTCTAACTCTTTCTCCCATGGAGTGAGCATCTTATCTGCATGCTCTTCTTTTGTTGGGGCAGATATCAACAATTTCTCCTTCTCCTTCTCTATGACAATCACATCTGGTTGTCCTTCTTCTTCTTTTTCCTCTGCAACAAAAGCTCTGGTCTCAATTGGGCTATGTGGAAGGAATACCTTTATCCCTCCAATGATCATAAAGAATATATGATCCTTCTCCATCATCATTCCTCACTGATATGAACTCACCTCTGAGCTCATCTTCTCTCCCTTGCCCACTTGGAAATATGGGATTCTTCTCTGCCCATATGGTATTTTATGATATTCTCTAATGATCTCATATCATTTCCCACCTGGAAACTTGAAAGTTCCTTACTGCCCACTTGGTAGTTTATGAGATCATCTAGTGATCTCTTCTCCTCATCATCACTGAGATTCCTCCCAGCTTCTGGCTCATAGGTGTGAACCACTTCCTCTTTGTCTCTGAGGCCCTCAACATACCTCAACCATCCTTTTAACAGCTTTCACTATCCTCTGGCCAACAATTTCTTGAATGGCCACTTCACCCTCTTCTTTATGGTCCACTCATATACCCAATGTGGTTTTGCATCCTGTTGCATCTTTAATGCAATTTGTTCCATCCATGCTCTCACCTCAGGTAGCTCTTTGTCCATCACAAATTTTCCTTTCTGCTGGCGGTCTCCTCTTCGACCACTCTCATGGATTTTAGTAGACATATTCTTTCTTCCTTCTACCTTCTACCTGTCCTCCTGGAAAGTCTGCTTCTACTCTGCAACTGAGAGCATTCCTAGTGTTTCCTTCGCCTGAAGTATATAGACAAAAATTCTCGCTCTGATACCAAATGATGGTATCAGACTATATCCTTTACCCCCTTACTCTCTTCCTGAGAGAAATCAAGCTTTGATACCACTTTGATGCAGACCCCCCTACCTCTACCTCGGCAGGGTCCGCTAACCTCCCAGTCAAGGATCACTTAATTCCCCCCTAGCTATATTAGCTCTCTCGGTTCTTTGTTGGAACCCCAAGGAAAATATCCATAGGTCCTTCTATTGAACTCAGCCCGTGGCACAAGAACTAGGCCTAAGCTCCCTTCACATGACCACAACCCTATGACCATAGGCATTATGCAAAAGGCGCATCGTGATTTCATGTATCGGGACTTCACGCCACCCGACTCCCCTTCCTTTGAACTCTAGCGTCCTGAAATTCTGAAAAGGGATTAACAGTTGTTGGCTTCTCCCTTAAGCCTTCATCCATGTGACCTTGTCCTGTGGCCTAGGGCTACTCCTCTGAGTATTTCGATTTTCATGATTTAGGGAATTGTGTTGCAATTCCAACCTCTCGCCCTTGAAATCCTTGAAATTTGAAACTCTAGAATCCACCTGGGCCGGACAGGTGTCAACCACCCTATGTTGACAATGCAACCACGTGCTATGGGTTGGGTCCCACTTGTTTAATGTTCTCCACTTTCGTGATTCCGAAATACAAGAACCACACCTCCTTCCTCACCAAACCCCGACTCCCGAAAGTCGGTGGTTAGATTGGACGATCCAGATCCATCACGATCTGATGACCTGTATTTCCCCCTTTTTTTTGTGTATCGGGGATTTGAAATTCAAGGTTCGACCTTTCTCCCAAAATTCACGAACCTCGATCTTCTGGTATTCCACCTATGGCCCAGATCCAACTCACATGATCAGATGATCTTGGTGGTTTCGACACTTCTCTCTTGGAGCGCTCCATCATTCATTCAAGACTCAATGAGTCTCCAACATATTCCCCTTCACTATCTGGTCGTAGACTCTGACAGTCCAGATCCTTTATGTCATAGTTGATCCACGGTTGCCGACACTCCTCCTCTTGAGCTTTGATTTCTTCCCAGACTTGGAAGATTTCGTTGCTTCAAAGGCATTGACCTTTTCTTCCTTTGCGAGCCCTATAAACTTTAGGTCTCGCCTGCATTCTAAAAATGTTGTTCCTCCTAAGCTTTGGAAATGGATTTTCACCTCGTCTCTGGCACGTACTTCTGCTCTGCGTGAAGCTATGCACTGTCTCTCCTGAACTTGAAACAAGTTCACTTTGCGCATTCTCCTTGCACTTCGACTAACCTTCAGTTGGTTGTCTTTCAACACTTCAACTGAGTGTTGGCCTCATGCACTCCTTGCACAGGTCTTCCTATAGAGTATTCAACAACTCTGTCTCTTTCTCTCCTTGAAAGGATGTAAGTGTCCTCTTGGAAACTCCTCACTCAAGCACACCCTGTCGAGCCAATAGACTGTTCAGTAACTCTATGAGTGTCTTCTCATTGACACTTCTCTTGTCTATGAAGTTGAAATAGAGTTACTTCTGTGCACTCTATGCACTCACTCGATGCCCTCTTGGAAGAGCCTTTACAAAACACTCAGTGATTCTGTCTTCTCTCTGTGCCCTCCTCTGCATAGCCTCACCTCCAAGGTGTTCAGTAACCTTGAGGCTTCTCCCTTGAGTTTATGATTCCTTTTGTGTTCCCTACTACCATGTCTCTGTCCAAATTCCATAGAACTCAGAAGTGCACTCTTGCACTGGCTTACAGAGCCCTCAGTACTCTATCATGCAACCTCTTGCATGAAGCCACAAAGAATCCAGAATGAAAATCAAAGAAACTTGCAGATAGCTAAATTCTTTCTATCCCTGCAATGTAAATCTAACATACATATACAACATATATGAGCACACACAGATGACATTCAATTTCATAAAACGCACAAAGATTCAAGGAAGGAAAAACTGCTCTTTGTATTAATAAGAATGCATGTAAAAAGGTTACAAAAGCTCGGACTGCAATAGAGTCTCGGCTCTCTCCTCTCTTCTCTTCTCTACCTATCTTCTAGTTCTCCTAATATAGATACCAAAGATCTTTTTACAAAAGGGAGCTCCTCGATATATTCCCTCCAAGATACCTACTCTCATTAATTTACATTGAATTACATTCAATGGTTGTCTAGTCCAAATTGGATCTAGACCTTCAGCCTGTTGTCATCCATTAAAGGTGACTCTAACTACTATATGCACAAAGGCATGGCTTTGGTTCTACAAGCCTTACAATCATTTAATTCAAATTCAAATTTTTAAAATGAGAGGGTTGTGCCTCTCTCCTCCATTGAATGCATGCTTTGTTGTGCTAGCTACCTGGTGCATTGTTGACGCGAAGTGATGCTCCTGCATCACCTATGCACAATGGAGAGGTAAATGTTGAGAAATTGGATAATTGGATTCGTCAAATTTAACTGTATTGTAGGATACAAAGAATCCAATATGATGAAACTAAGATTCATCTTGCTTCTCTTAGATTGGAAAGTGCAACACTCATTTGGTGGGAATCCAAAACTCAAGAGGACTTGAAGAAGCATGGTAAGTTTTATCCTCTTGGAATGATTTTTTTTTTTAACAAGAACGGGTATATTTTATTAAAAGAGCAGTGGTATAACCATTATAGGAAAATCTACATAATTCAGGTCCACAACCTGTACATATTGTCAAAAATCGACGTCCTAAATCTATACTTTTTTGAGAGTCTAAACAATGAAAGAGACTCAAATTTCCTAAGCTAACTTTCTTGGGCCCGTAACTTATCTTTATTTCAGAGAACCAGTTTGACTACGTATCTGCACCAGTTTCCTTATATGAGAGGGTTTTTTCTTTTTTATCACTTCCATCCAATCCTTGGATTGCTCATTCTCTTTGTCTGCTTGATCGGCCCTGCTTTGAGAAGAGGGTGGTTGTGAAGACATAACTTTTTCCTGTTCTGGAGGAGGTCCAGTTGGTTGAGTTGGCTCGCTGCTTTTCCCTTTAGGTGCTTATTCTGTAGGTAGTTTCGTTGAAATATGTTGATGAGCCAACTTTTCATAGTCCCACCAAGTGGATTTTCGGCGAGATTTCATAGCTTTATGTTTCTCTGGAATTCTTTTGCAGTTGATAGCTAAATGTCCTGTTTCAAAACATGCTCTACATCTGAAGTTTACATGTTAGTAATATACATGCTGAGTTCGTGAATAGTCCTTATTTTGCAGGATAATTTCTGCTGGGAATCCTTTCGAGAAATCCATCTCCACACAGATTGGGGTGAAAGTGGTGAAGGAAAACTTTGTTTCTGAACTTATGATGTGAAAATTTCCAAGGGCATTCCCAATGGTTTGCAGAGAGTCTCGACCCCAAAAGTGAAGAGGCAGATTTGGGAGCCTCACCCAAATTAGGGCTAAAGGAACAGAGGCGATAGAGGCGTCGAAGGTGGGGGTCCATGGTTGCATGGATAGGCTCGACCTACCCCAGAACCAGGGGCCCGAACTAAAGATCTGTTCCTTGTCTTTTGTAGAAATAAAAACCATGATAAAAACCCTTTTGCACATGGGAAAACAAGGGATTTCTCCTCTAGAAGGGGGTTCCATTCAGAAGAGATCTAAGAATGAAGATTTGTTACACAAGGCCATAAACCATTGAATCTACAAACAATAGCATGAGATATGTAGTGATCCGCAAAATCCAAATCATTCTGAATGACTGGAATGATGGGAGCAGGGGCCTGTTGCACCACAAGACTTGGATGAGAGCCTGAACCTTCAGACAACTTGGCTGCAGCGAAGGAGGGAAGAGTCGTAGGTGAAGAGGAATCCACGTGAGCACTAGGAGAGGATGGAAGGGGAGAACCATCCTCCTACAGAGGCAACCTGCGGGAATGTGAGCCGCCTTGCTTCAGCAAGGGCTGAACCTTAGGGAAACTGTGAGGGGGCATAGGGGACGAGCGGTCGGCCAATCTTTGTTGAGCAGGAGGGCCTCTAGGAGGTTGAGAGGAGAGAGTCGAGACGAGGTTGTGCAGAGGAGGAAAGGATGAGCCATCAACTTGGAGATAAGGTGGATCCAAGGAAGGATCCCTTCCTGCGATGAGATCTTCCATAAAATCCATCACGAGCGAGATGGAGGGGGCCTGCGGTGAGAATGGCGACGCCTAGGGTTTAGAATTTGAGTGAGAGAAGATACTTACAATTCCATACTTTTAAAATATAGTGGAAAACACAATTTTTATCCTCTTGGAATGATTCTATTGTTGCAATTAAAAGGCAATTTTATCCATTAGCATACATGCAGAAAGCTATTATGAATTGGAAAAAAATTAGGCAAGATAAAGGGGAAAATGTGGAAAGATACACTCAAGAATTTAGAAGAAGAGCTTTGATTTTGGGTATAGATTTATCTTCTCAAGAAACTTTACTCAAATACATTGGAGGATTTCATAGCTATTTGAGACACACAATTCTCATGTTTAACCCTGCAAATCTAGATGAAGTTTGTGTACATACAACTCATTTAGAAGAAAGAGGGAAAAATGCTCCTCAAGAGGGCAACAGGGAGCCATTCTATAATGGAGACAAAGGAAAGAGGAAATTCAAAGGAAATGCAAAGAAGAATTCTCTAGTCAAGAAAGAGGGAGAAAAATCCCATGTAAACAATGTTCAAAATATGGCCATGATGAAGACCATTGCTGGAAACTTCATCCTGAAATGAGACCCAAATAGTTCAACAACAAAATGAAACCAAAGACTGTTGCAACTACACAAAGTGATTTAGGATCCGATTCTAGAGATGAAACAAAAATCACAGCTATGGGTTTTCAAGGTAAGGACTCTATTGCCAGTACTAGTTCTTCCAGTAGTATCCTCAATAAAACTCAACATGAAAAAGAAAGAATAGATCTTTTCCACATAAGGGTAATTTCAAAACATACCAAGATAGATACTCTATTTGATATTGGTTCTCAAGCAAACCTCATTTCTGAAGGCATTTTCAATATATTTCATTTGGAAACAACTCCTCATCCTAAACCATATCCTCTAGATTGTATATGTGACAATGCCAAATTGCATGTGACAAAAATATGTAAACTTAGATTTTCCATCACTGCAAACTTTATAGATGAGGTAGAGCTTGATGTTATTCCATTGGATATTTGTGGTATTGTGTTGGGAAACCCATATTTATATGATAGGAGATCCATCTTTCATCATCATGAGAACAAATATCATTTGTTTAAAAATGGAGTTGAGTACATTGTTAGAGTACATACAAAGAAGTTGAATTTGTCACTTGTAAATGCTGGACAAATGAAGATATTAGTCAATGATAGTAAGAATTTTGTACTCTTGATGATCAAACCCAAAGACAATGTTTAAAAAGAAGATTTCCAAGGATGTGATGCAAAGTTAAAATCTTATTTATATGAATTTTTTAACCGATATGATGAGATGTTTCAGGAACCAAAAGGATTGCCTCCTAAAAGAGGTATCCAACATGAGATCCAATTGCAGCAATATTTTCCTCTTCCAAACATTGGCATGTACATGATGTCAATCATGGAGAATGTTGAAATTAAAAAACAAATCCAAGAGTTGCTTGACAATGGGGTTATCATGCCAAGCACATCGCCATGCAGGTCACCAATTGTTTAAGTACCAAAGAAATATGGTACATGGCACATGTGTGTAGATTTAAGAGCCTTGAACAAGATCACAGTAAAGAATTGTTACCCTCTTCCTAGAATTGATGATTTGCTTGATCAATTGAAATATGCTAAGTATTTCACTAAGTTGGACTTGAGAAGTGGTTATCATCAGATTAGGCTTGTTGAAGGAGACACATGGAAGAAATCTTTCAAAACAAAGAAAGGTTTGTTTGAATGGATGGTTATGTCATGTGAGCTTTGTAATGCTCCTGCAACATTCATGAGAGTTATGAATAATGTTTTAAGGCCTTTTCTTGATGATTGTGTAATTGTCTACTTGGATGACATATTGATATTTAGCAGATCTCGTGAAGAACATGTTAGGCATGTGAAGCAATTTTTAGATGTCTTGAAGAAAGAAAATTTGATTTTAAATATTTCTAAATGTGAGTTTGGAAATACCTCACTTGTTTACTTGGGACATATTGTTGGAGGAGGAGAACTGAAAATAGATCCTTCAAAGGTCAAAGTCATTTTGGATTGGCCCAAGCCCAACAATGTAACAAAGGTAAGAATATTTTTGGGAGGATCCCAATATTGGAGAAAGTTTATTTCTAACTTATCTTCAATTGCAGCTCCATTACATGCAGTGAAAATCATTAACCAAGTTTTCCAATGCGGAGGCAAGCAACAAAAATATTTTGATGCATTGAAGGAGAAAATTAGTTTAGCTCCATTTCTTGCACTTCCTAATTTAAGATAGCCATTTGAGATACAAACATATGCAAGTAACTATGTCATGGGAGCAGTCTTATTGCAACATGGTAAACCCATTTGTTATCATTATGAAACTTTTAATGGTGTTGTGATTAATTATCCTACATATGACAGGGAGTTGTATGCATTGGTGCAAAGTGTGAAAAAAGTGGAAACACTATTTGTTGGGAAAAGAAACTATTTTTCACAAAGATCATCAACCATTGAAATACTTGCAATCACAAACAAAGATGTAGCAAACAAGGAACTTCAGATGGATGGGTTTCCTACAACAATTCCACTCGGTTATTAGGTATAAGAAAGGAATTTATAACAAAGTTGTTGATATTCTTTCTAGGATTATTGTTAGTGCTTCAGTTATTATTAGTCATAATTCTATCATGCATGAGAGTTATGTTGAGAAATATGCTTTAGATGCTGATTTTAAAGATGTTTATGCAACTTTGTGTCATTCTAATCAAGTTGAGGAATTGGATTACCATGTGCATGATAAGATTTTGTATCATCTTGGCAAGTTATGTATTCCACAGGGTGAAAGAGTCAACATCATAAGGGAAGCACGTTCTTCTCTTATTGTTGGTCACTTTGGTGTAGGCAAGATGATGGCTAGTTTGCAAAGGTATTGCTATTAGCCTAAAATGAATGAAAGTGTTTCACGATATGTAAGAGGATGTTCTTTATGTGCTACAAGTAATCCTAGCAACAGAAAGTTAGGATTGTATACTCCACTTCCGGTTCCTTCCCGTCCTTGGGAAAACATTTCCATGGACTTTGTAGGAGGATTACCTATGTCAAAAAAGAATCATGATTATATTTATGTTGTGGTTGATAATTTCAGAAAAATGTGTATTTTGATGCCTTGTAAGAAGAAGGTTACAGCTGAACAAATGAAACTAATGTTCTTTCAACATGTATGGGTGCATTTTGGGTTTCCCAAATTCATTATTTCTGATTGAGATTCTCAATTTATTGGGAACTTTTGGTCAAGCTTATGGGCACTCATGGACACCAAGTTGCAAAAGAGCATAGAATTTCATCCACAAAATGATGGTCAAATAGAAGTGGCGAATAGAAAAATAGTACATATTCTTCATGGTTATTGTAGCAAACATCCTAAGCTTTGGGATGAGCACCTACACTACATTCATCATGCTTATAATCGGGCTAAGCATTCATCAACTCAAACATCTCCATTTGTCTCATGTTTTGGCTATTTGCCAAAATATCCTTTATATTTTATCTTTGGGAAGAATATTGCTATTGATGGTCATTATGACATTGATAGAGAAAAGAAGTTCATTGAAAAAATTCAATTAGTGCATCAAATGGTACAAGAACAATTGGAAAAGAGCCAAGCCAAGTACAAGAAAAAACATGACAAGCATCATACTGATCATAGTTTCCAATTTGGAGATGAAGTTTGGCTTTACATTAGCAAAGAGAGGCTTAAAGGAGAAGGTAAAAAGTTGAAACCAATTAGATATGGACCTTTCAAGATTCTTGAAAATATTGGTAACAATGCCTTTCGTTTGGATTTGCCTCCTTATATGCAAATGTATGCAGTTGTTAATGTTGAGAATTTGAGATTGTATGAACCTCCTTTGATTGATGATAAAAGAGAGCATGTTCAGATTCCTTCCATAAATGACTTCTCTCTAGAATGTCTTTCAGAATTGCATGAGGATACAATCCTTGACAGAAAGATAAGAACTTCAAAACGAGGGAATGTGGAGTACCTTCGTGTTGGCCTAAAAGGAACAAAACCAAGAAAAGATAAATGGATTGAGGTTGGAAAGGTGATGGAATTATACCCTCATCTACAGGTTGAATGAAAGTAGTATTTTGGAGGTCCAAAAGTTTCCCAATGGGGAGGAGTGATCCAGGGGATCAAAAAATGCTCAAAAATCAAAGTGTTCTAAATTGCTCAAAAATGGATTCATTACATAGATATTATCCTCATGATCCCAATGCAACTTGAACGAGATCAAACGAAGTTCGTATGAGGGAGATATCGCATTATGTATGTTTTTCCAAACAAGCAAAATTGTTGACTGTAAAATCTATAAAGTCCATACAGGCCA